>WEIU01012855.1:62659-100117 GCA_013389925.1 Aegithalos caudatus | reverse complement strand
GGGGGAGGGGGGGAGTGTTGAGGTTTTTTTTTGCCGTCCCCAGCCATACCTCATTAGATTGTCTCCAAGAAGTTTAAGAACAGATATTAAGGGCCTGAAAGAAAGCATCACATCAAAGCAGAGGCTGTGCTAAACATAAGATCTCAAGGATACAAATGAGTCCTGAAATCCAGTGCTTTTTTTCAACTGGCCAGGAGCCCAGAAGCAAATTGCTGGAAAGGAATCAACTAGATATGTACTTTATTGTAGGAAAAAATTCTCAAGGTTTTCCCAAAATTTTCTGATGACAGTCTGGGTGAACACTTGCCTTGGTCTGGGGCAGATGCCTGACTTTGCTACTTGTCCTGTTATAAACAGGCAGTTCCTCTTCTTTGTCATTTTTGGATGGACTTCATGGAAGTCACATGCATTGAAGTCCATTTGCTAAACCAATTTTCATTTTGTTTAAATACATGCTGTAAATGTGTGTTTGAGTGCTCCTGGCTTTGGCATGTGAACTGACTGGAATAAGTGTGGGTGAGGACTGTCACCCAGAGGCTGATAAGGAAAGCAGCTTCTCCACATGTGGATGATCACTGTTTGACTTGACTTTCTGGGGGCTGAATTAATCTGACCTTACTCTGTGGTGTTGGAACACAGTACTGTCAGCCAGAACAAGCAACGTTACTGTCTTGATTTTGTTTGGCGCTTTTTTAAAAGCCCAAAGATATTAACAATATTTTCTAAAAATCTCCCTTATAAATATGTCATCTTCTGTAAAATATCTGAGGATCACTAATTCTGCTATAGTCTCTACACAGCAACAACCTTCTGTTTGCTGCTTCAAGACTACCTACACGCAAGATATTTCATTAAGCCCCAAATTTTGTTGTAATTTCAAACCAGATGGTGCTTCATACTGAAATTACCTGGATTATATGGACTACCAGTGAAATTATAAGGAACTTGGCAAATACTATCTGCTAGCTGGCACACTCAGATTTCTTCCATCTCAGCTAACATACCTAAGAATTGTTTACTATTTTTCTTCAAAATTTTCAGGTGTAATGGTATAGACAAGATTTTGAACAGCAAATAAAACTTCTGTGTTGTGAATCCACGGAGCTGTTCAACTCGGGGAGGCTGCTATGTTGTTAATTTATTCCCTTGTTAGTGCACATTAATCTCCCATGTAAGCAAGCCCTTCCTTAAGCTCATTTCAGTGGAAATCATTTCCACAAGATAAGCTTGCACCCATGAGCAAAACCAGAGGGTAGATAAAGCTTTGGATAATCTTAAATCCACATAATGCCAATCATACAACCATTTCAGTCCATTATTTTCTACCCCTACCCATTGAAGGGGACCTTCCCTTACCCTCCTTTTTTCACATTTCTTTTTCTTCTGCATTAAATAATTAATTTTGTACTCTTTATTAATCTTGGCATCTGAAAAGCAGAAACAGATGGCTCTAATTATTTAGCCACCATTTTATCACTAAAAATCAAATTACAAAAGCTTTCCTAGAATGACTTTGCTCATCTGATTCATGCTTTCCATCTTTATTTTGGGAGAAATATGGGAGCAAGTTTATTTTTGTATCTGGTGCCTGCTTCCTTTGCCAGATACTTGAGGGACAACTGTTAATTGTTTACCCTCCATTTGCCTGCAGGTCTGTTAGCTACCCTGCCAGGAAAGACCTCCAAGCAGCCACGTAGGTGACAGTGTTTTGATGTTGTAGTCACTTCATATACAAGGGTAAGGCCACATCATCATCTATGCAAGTTGTCAGGTCCTCCAACAGCTCACAGAGTGAAAATGCAAATTATTGTAGCATTAATTCAGAAGGAGTCCAACAGAGCGAGCACAGGGTCAGCAAGTATGCCAGAGGCTGGCCCTGGTGCAATTACTGCAGCTTCATGGGCTGCTTGTTTACATTTGAATTTTTGGCCAAAACAATCAGGTCATTCTGGATGGTGCTTTTGAAATGTTCACTAAGGAAATGGATGTGGCTTCAGCAGAGTGCTCAGGATTCTGTCCCAGGACCAAAATATGGAGGGAAGCAAAGCGAGTCTAGGGGAAAAATGGATCAGTTAACTCATTTCAAGTAAGCACTTGAAAACTTCGTTCACCCATTAAATATTCAATATATTCATTGAATAAAATGTAATGCCTTCCTTCATTATCATTATGTTAAATCACATCCTTAAAGAGAAGGAGCAAGACTGAGGTTTATACAGAACAGGCTTTTCACTCTACATGACATGGCTGTGATGATACTGAGCAGCCATAAGTAGAGTTGAGATAGGCGTGCTGAATCCAGGTCAGTTGTACATCACCACAGCAATGGAACAGCTGAAGGGGAACCTCTCCCAATGTGTCTTTTAGTATTTTTAAGTTTTCTCAGGTGCATTTTCAAGAGGTCTAAGTTTGCAGTTAATAAAACAAAAACGATCAGGCTAAAGTATAAAGTCGAAGTTTGCACAGTATATCTCAGTGACACAAGATGGATACAGAATCTGTGCTTTACTAAGTCTAAAAGGCAGGACCTTCCCCACAGTTCAAACTAATCTTTTGTTGATTCATGTCAGCTGTCATTGACCATTTAATACATAATTTTGGTGCTAAGAGAGGATATTACAGACTTAACACAGTAAGAATCATCAGTGTCTATACTGAATGCAACCTGCTGTACATAGCTGATGTCCTGGTTACCTAGTTATCTTGTAAGATTTGCAATAGTTATTTGAGTTTTCTTGGATTAAAAACATTCATAGTAACCTGGACTATTCTACTACAATTTCATTTTTTTCTTACTAGTTGTGGGAAACTAAAAGTAGAAAAAGGAAATGCATGGAGTAGTAACAGTTGTGAGAACATCTGCAAAAACTAGCTTTTCCTTAAAGATAATCACTAAGCTTGTAATTTCTTTTTAATATTTCTAGCCCTCATCTTTATATGGTAAAATATTTACAATGGCAAGTATTTAGCTTGTTAACTAAAACTGCTAAAAGGCTAGTTTCTCAGAGTTGACACTCTGAGAGTAAAAGAGAAAAAGCCGAAATTTAATGACTATCCTAAAACCTTGATGATAGTGTTACTTGTCTCCAGCTGGATGTTACGCTGTATGGAGGATAGGTCTGTATAAAAAAGCAGCATTTGTTCACCAGAGTAGATTTCAAATTCTCAACCTTAAGAGTATTTGAATCTTCAAATTTAAAAGTTTTCCATTGTGAAAATATGCCAAATTGGTGAAATACATTATTCGAGTAAAATTATGTATATATTCACCTTGATTAGCCTACAGTTATTGTACTGGTTTAGCCTGTTTAATTTAGAAATTTTCTATCAGTTTAATGAAGTTATTTTTTATTCAAGTTGAGGTTTTCTATTGAAATATATCTACACACACACTCATAGATCTTCTTCTAAGATTCAAATGACAGTGTTATAAATGGCTTTTGGTCTTTGTCAGCTTGCCACATTTCATACAGCTTGGATGCCTGCCACATCCTGCTCTCTCAGGGTAACACCAGCAGAGGGAATGAGTAGCTGTCTTTCCATTCAGATCTGAAAGTTATCTGACTGCTATTAACATTGGAGCAGAAGTGGCCATGGTATTTCATGGACTCCCCTGGAGGCAAGATCCAAAGGCTGTGTAATCTAAACATCCCTTACTTTAGCTTCTCACTGAGATTGAAGGCTCTGTGTAATCCCTGGTATTTATTGCCTTCCAGATTCTACTCCGTAAGCATCAATAGTTTATATTTCATCCAGTATTGCCAGCAAACTGTAAGCTGAGTTTACAGATGTGTCATGTGAGATATTTTTCAGCTTTTGACACAGCTCACCGGCCACAAATGAGTAAACGAGGCCAAAATGTCCGAGTCAGCTTCTCTTCATCAGAGAGATAAGGTGAGACACTTTTGGGTGTGAAATTCATAGTCCATTTCTCAAATGAATTTCTGCAACAGTGAATTCCCATATGTTGAAGTAAAGTGTAAATCATAGTCAAGTACTACTTGCCCTGAATTACTTTTATATAATAGCCATCTATATAATAAACTTCTAGGTAGAGGGAAATCCTTGCCATGCCTAATAGACAAACTTGAAAGGAAGAAAAAAAAGGAACCCTTTTCCTTTCTCCTCAGTTTAGTTTCTTTGGTATGCACTGCCAGAAATGTGGCAGGGTTACAATTCAGTGTACACACACTGCTGAGATTATTGGATTTGAGAGTGGAAGAGAGGCATTACCATGCTTAACTTGCATGCCCTGCTCTGAGTGCCTGGTGCCACCAAACAGCCATGACTGCTTTCTTTGCTGGGCCACCTCACTGTGCTCTGCCTGCCCTTACACAACTTCTCACACCATTTCAAGGGTAAATGTTACACATGGTGACATTTTTTATTGCTGCCTAAGCACTGCAAATAACAGTCATGGGCCCCTGGTGCAAGCAGTAGCAGCAAATGCTCTCTTCCATTTCTCCCTACTATTACAGTGATGTGATCTCTGTATGGTGAAGTGCTACATTGGCAGTAGCCATCCTGTCGAGGGTAGAGTCTGTCAGATGACTGAGAAGGCTTGAAAGCATCTTCCCACTTTGAAGCCATAGCTTTTGTACTTTTTACTACATAAATTCAGCCCCAGGGAGCTTTGCTGTCAGCATTTCTGTCCCAGACCCACTGCTGTGTGGATGCTCAGGGTGCACTCCATTGTGCCCTCTCTATTGCCAAATGCAGCCCTCCCAGGGCATGCCCCAGGAGGGTCACAGAACTGGGGGATAGAGCACAGATAGGGCTGTTGTACAGGGAGGGAGCTGTCCTGTGTGCACTTCACAGATGAGTGAGGAATATGAGGCAGAAAAGAGAAGTACAGGAGTTTAGGAGGTAGCAATGGGAAAGAAAGGGTATACTAATAATTTTAAAAATGGACGCTTAAATACAAGTGGTTATCATCACAAAGTTATCATATTAAGCTGTTCTGTCAGCCAGCTCTTCTCTCACAGGCCAAAATCAGCCTTATCACACACTCCACACATTGCTGAGCTGTGCAGTGGAGAAAGGGGGTGAAGTGAAGCAGGTGCCCAGCTGTGGAAAGGTGCCACACCTTTGACTCAGCTCTCCTGCGGGTCTGATTGCAAGTGTGAGACTTAGCTGCTTGTGACTCGGTAAATAAGAATCTCCACAGAGCAATTTGGACTCTTCTTGTTGCTAATGCTAATATGAGCTGAGTGGATTAGCTGTAGGCTGCCTTGCTGCTGAATGTAGCCAGTGACAAATCTGAGTTTGATTAAAAAAAAACATAGAGAGGGAGCTTATTCATATGCTGAAGATACAGGGCAGTGAAAGAGGTGTCAAGACTATTTAATTTATGTTTTCTTACACGGACAGTGTTAGTGCTGCTGTTATACCTCTCATCTCCTCTCTTTTGCATGGGGAATTCCCAGGTTTTGTAGCACTGAGATAGTGGATAGTAAACCTGGGGAGACTCAGGGGATTTAACGTTTGTAAATGTGGGATTTGATATCAGTGCTCCTAATAAAACCAAACTGTGACAGGTTATTTTGTGCTGTCAGTCTGTGTTGTCAGCCAGCTCTGTGCCCCAAAGAGCAGCAGTTACCCAGAGCAATTTTTATGCTCGTGCTTCTTTGCCTTTTTCGCATTATCATCATAACTTCCTTAGTTGTCTTTTCCAGTCTGCTTTCTCTGCTGTTCTTTTCTTAAAATAAAGTCTACTGTCAAAATTATCAAAGTTACCTGAGGGAAATTTGATTATAGGGGATGTGAAAAGAACTCAGAAGTGTGTATTGGATTTGCACGAGCTGTGGAAGTGAATGCCAACTGCCTGAGCCTGTGTTCCACCAAATAAGGGTCCCAAATGGGCTAAGCTTTCCTTTTCCTCTCTTTTCCATTCAGGGTTTGAACATGAGTACCCAGCCACACACTGTGACCAAGGTAGACATCCCTAGCCATGTTCTTTACACCGTAGGAACGTGTGTGCTCATTATTGGCTCCATTGGTGTCATTGGAAACCTCCTGGTCCTCTACGCATTTTACAGGTACAGAAATTCCTTTTGTGGTTGATCTGGGTGGCCTTGAGTTTCACCTGTGCCCATGTTTCTGCATTGCTTTCTACTTGGATTAAATCTAATGGGAACAAATGTGGGGGAAATGAGAGGAGAAGGCAGCCCTACACACATGGAAACATCTATATGCATAATTGATAACCTCAGTGTAAATTCCTGATGTTTTAAAGAAGTAAAATGAGAAAATAATACCTTGTTCTATAAACAATTTCCAGTGGAAAGTTTAAAGAATGGTTTAATACTTCTAATGATAGAAACCACAGTCTCCCAGCTGCAGACTTCTTCACTTACCCTGTAGTATTTGCAGAAATACTTGACAAACTTTGACATTCCTCCCAGGAGCCCAGTGGTCCTGAAAGGACTAAGAAGGCAATCTGCTGCATGAAATGAGCTCATGCCACTCCAGTGTATTTCCTGCTTCAGGCAGATCATGGGATTTCTGTCAGTTTGTGTGCTCTCTTGGCAGAGTAAGAGGCAGCCAAAGCTCCTGCAGCTAGACTATGCAAAAATCTCATAGAAAAAAGAAACATCTGTCCTCTGTCCCACATTGTGATGATGGATTTCAAAATCCTCCTTATTCACTATCTGTTGTCATTATGCACAGTGATGCAGCGGGGCCTTACAATGCTAGAGACACGAGTAGAATTATGAACCAAATGTTAGTTTCCTATTCTTAAATGTTTAAGACAAATTATTTATTTTGAATAACTGGCTTCTAATATGATTTAGAGAAATTGAATTCCCTGCAACTGTAGATACCTTCATGATTTTTTTTAAATGCATCACAAGCTCTGTATTTGTCTTGAAATGTGTGTGGTTTAGCTAGTGTAATAAAAGCATTCAATTGTCAAAGTAGGAAAATGTGCATGGGCAGATTAGCACCTGGGAATGTATGAACTCTGCACTCTCTCTTACCCTGCTTTCTGCAGGAAGTCATGAGATCCAAGAATTTATTAGAATTGCAGCAGCACTGAGACACCTTTCTCACTTATTTTTTCAGTATTTGTTTATCAGCATGAGGCAAGAAATTCATGTTAGCTGCAAATATTGATATTGCAAAGCATATCAGAAAGGTCTCAGTTATTTTCCTTGGATAAGCTTTGCTTGCAGACCTCTGCTTTCACACTCCTTGTGGTGTTTAATGTTGCTTGTTCATCTGCAACTGAGAGTTTTCATTCTCTCTTATGAGATGTGTATAGGCAAAAGCACTTTCTCCAAATCTCTGTGTGCTCTGCTCATGCTGTAGCACTTTGCAAAGGATCATTTAGTTAGTGGTGTGTCAACAATTTGAAGCCAGCTGGGTCAACACAACACCTCAGGTCAGTAGTTTTTGAAGTATCACCTGAAGCAGATCCTTTGGCTCTGTAACTTTCTTCAGATCTTCCTCATGTGCAGTGCGAGGCACAATCAATATTACAGCACTCCTAGGGAACTGCTCTTCTGAACAAATCCATATTTATCAAGACAGCTGAAACTGTCCTTAGCTTGAAGGGGAAACAATCCATTTTATGTCTCCTGCTCTTTTTAATCATTTTGAAATGACTGCAACTGTAGGTGCAGTAATTGACTGATGATTAGCAATTGATTCACTGTGAGTAACCATAATTTCCAACCTGGACAGTATTTGTTTATGATAGTAAGCAAAGGTCTAAAGTTAACTTTCCACTTTTTCTCTTTAAAATTATGTATTTCTCATGTTTTTAAGCAACAAGAAGCTGAGGACTCCCCAAAACTACTTTATAATGAATTTAGCTGTGAGTGACTTCCTGATGTCGGCTTCTCAGGCACCCATGTGCTTTCTCAACAGCTTGCACAGAGAATGGATACTTGGAGACATAGGTACTTTTCAACACTAATTCACACCTTGACAGCTTTATGCTGCCTGCAGCCTGTTTCAGCCACAACAGCCTTGGCTTGTGCCACAGATAGAGCAGGATAAATCTCTCGAGTCAGCCCCAGTCAGCCTGATGTCACATTTTGTATTACAGCTGTGATTCTTTTATTTTAGTATTTTGGAAAGGAAGGAGTCAACATCCACATGTAACCATGTTACCCTTTAGCTTATAAGGGAGGTGTTATGGCTGAAAATAGGTAGAAAAGTTTTAGTAAGTTGTAAATAGCTTTTCTGTATTATTTTGAGGGCTAGTTACTACTTTTATTTAGAAGTGTATGTTGATATCCGTTGGCATGTTTCTAGGAATTTCGTATTTAATTAAGAGGTTTAAATAACCAGTCATTTGAGGACCTGGCAAACTCAAGCTCCTTTTTTTCTGACTGCAACAAAGAAAAGGTGATCCATGCTGAAATTATAGCTGAAATATGGGTATAGCAAGATCCTCAGAAGGCTCAATGCTGTTTGGTGCTCCTCATCATATTATGGATGAAAACTTGCACCTACTGGTGGCTGTACAGTGGTGGAGCAAGCCCAGAGACCACGTACTGCTCAGCAGCACAGGAGGGACTCTGCCTTAGTTTGAAGATATTTGTAGTCTTGCTCATCCCCTTAGATAAAATCAGTGCAAATTATCATGCTGTCACAAATGAAGCATCTGATGTGGGTTGAATGGGATTTCGTCCTTAGTTGCAATTTACTTGTATAGACTTTAGAATTCTGCTTTAGGGTTGGACCCAGTATTTTGCTGCCTATGATTCCTGGTGGGGTCCTGTCTTTAACCACATGGGGCAATGCAAGATTTCAAAGAATGGGTGATCTTTCCACACAGGTTGCTCCATTAAATTCAGTGTAACATTTTCCATCTGGTAGTGCAGTGCCTGAATGCAGAGGGGGTCAAGAGGTCTGTTTCATGTAAAAAATGTCAGTTCTTTTAAAAAGTACTGCCATTAAATGTAGGAATTGGAGTTATGTTTTACAGCTGGTCTCTTAGTCACCAAATTTAAACCACTTCTACATTTTTAAGCCACATAAACCAAAATCATTTCTTGAACCACCCATCCATCATTAACAGACAGATGTCTGCTGCAGCATGTTAAGATCAATATATTGGGCAACAGTCCAGGAAAATATAACTTTAATTACATTGGATTTTCTTTGAGGCAGTTTTCCATTGACAAAACGTTCCCAGTTGCAGCCTGTGGTGAAGTAGGACTCGTTTAAATACATATATTTGTACTTCATTTTTGTGTTTTTCTAATAAACATTCAATAACTATGACAATGTGAAGCTAAGAAAATGCTTCTATTGAGAGAAAAGTCTTGAGCAAGGCAAAAAAAGGGAGATTGTTGCGATGAGCTCCGGGAGAAAGCCTGTCTCTTTTCAAGAAAACCCCTGATATTGCCATTTCCTTCTTCAGGCTGTAACCTGTATGCCTTCTGCGGGGCTCTCTTTGGGATAACCTCTATGATGACCCTGTTGGCCATCTCTGTTGACCGCTACCTGGTGATCACAAAGCCCCTGCAGTCCATCCAGTGGACTTCCAAGAGACGCACCGTGCAGGTCATCGCCGTAGTGTGGCTCTACTCGCTGGGATGGAGCGTGGCTCCGCTCCTTGGCTGGAGTATGTTGTCTGCTCTCTCTCTCCTAGTATTCCTTGTGTGGTCATTTTAGTCTTCCTTGTGGTGTAAAAAAAGAGTTTTCTTATCAGTTCTTGCAAGGATGCCCTGCCACCACTGGATGGTTTGTTGCTGTAGCACACATCTGCCCCTACTGCACTGCACAAACCCTCTGCCCCCCTGCACCCAGGATGTATTCAAGCAGAACAAACTGCAGATGGAGTATTAGGTGTGTGCCTGAGAGTTCTGTAGCCAGGACCTCCTCTCCACATGGGCACTCACTTCTCAGACCACGTATATGCTGCATAGTTTGGCTGGCACAGCTCTTGAAGACCATGGACCCAGGACAGGGTTTATTTTAAGTGCTTAGTGGTGGGATCAGCACCTGCACTAACTTCGGGTGCATGTGTGAATAATGTGTTCCATGTATTCCATAGGTTCCTATGTGCCTGAGGGCTTGATGATATCCTGTACATGGGACTATGTAACCTACTCCCCTGCAAACAGAAGCTACACCATGATTTTATGCTGCTGCGTGTTTTTTATCCCCCTGGTAATAATATTCTACTGCTATTTATCGATGTTCCTGGCCATAAGACGTACTGGCAGGTAAGAAATCTAGCTGAAAGAAGTACATATCCCTTTTTATATAATAGAAGATTTTCTCAGTTTCTTTAGCTGCAGAAAAATCTAAATCAAAAATTAGTCTGAATTGAAATTGACAGCTGTAACGGGAGAAATATTTTTTGCCAATTTAAAACTGGAATGGATGTATGAATTTCAGAGTAGAAGAAAACATCTCTGGTGATTCTAATCTTATTCTACTGTAGTAATTAATAGTCCATCAGATAATTGGATTGAGTTATTTGTATTTCAGATTTGCACGACAGGAAACTACGTCCTTGTGTATTCCAGCAGTTTTCAGCCTCAAGGGATAAAAAACATGTAGCAATGGGGGAATCATCTGCCTTTGAGTAGCTCTGTAAACATAGCAGTCCTCATTTTTTTTGACAGTTTTATTTAAGGCAGGCATCCCAAAAAACATCCTGCTTCACTCAAGCATCACAACTACTTGCCAAATATCCATCTATGTTTGCTCAGATGTTTTTGCCCAAAAAATTTTTGGTCTATATTTGAAATTAAAAATCAGCAGGGTGTTAGATCTGTAAACTAACATCATTCTGTCAGTTATTTTTCTGCTAATGAGCACATGGCTTGTCTTTGGTCTGATCCAACACCAGCTGGTGCTGTGAGTCCTTCCTGCTGCTCAACTGTGTCATCAGTTCTGATGGCTTTTCTTGGCTCCTGTGTGCAGGGACTTATTGAAATTATTTGGCTTCATAAGCCTAAGTTCCATTTTATAAGTACATTTATATATGCCTAAAATGAAGTTCTTTCTGAAATCTATTTTTTTGCCTTTGTCTTGTTTTTTATTGTGCTTTGTCTACGTATACTTGATACCAAGCAAAGGAATGCATCCTTAACATAGCTGTGTTTTGTACACCTGTGGAGCACAGGGGACACAAGCTTTTTCTGTGCTTTTTGGAAGGCATAGAAGCTGGATGGAGCTTTGAGCACACTAGTCTAGTTGAAGGTGTCCCTGGTCATGGCAGGGATGTTGGAACTAGATGATCTAAAAGCTGCCTTCCAATCCAGGCCATTCTGTTTCTATGTTTTTGTTCTGTTTACAGTGCACCAGCAGGGACTTTGTTACCCTGCTGGCTGGCAATTAATGTCTTCAGCCTGAAATGTATTTCTATTTATCAACACTAATGTGTAAAAATAGTTGCTTCCATGCTAAAATATATAAAATGTCAAACTATATAAAACTTTTTAAAATAAAATGTGGAATGTTCAGTGTGAGAAGAGAATTTGCTTTTTCGTGACAAAGATATTAGGACTGTCTGTTGTACCTCCCACTGAAAATACTGTTTAATATATAAATCTGCATGTAAGTAAAAATGTCCTTGCAGGTGTTTGGGACAGGTTTTTCAAAGCTGTCAGGGTATTCCAGCATGTGTTAGCTCATGAATTGGGATTTCTGCAAGCTGGTCCTCCCTCGAAAAGGAAAAGACATAAGACTTGATTTTTCCATCCAGCTGTGCCTTTTCTTGCTCCACCTCTAAAAGCAATGATACCATCTTCTGTATCTTTGCAACCTGAAATCCTCCTTATGTTAGAGATAAAGGCACAGCAGTCCTGTCCTGTGGATCCAGGGGTTCTGGCTCAGTCTCACAGGCAAATGTAACACTTGCAACCACATTAATTACCTTCTAGGGTTTTTAAATATTAGAGAAGAAAATAAGAGTTAGAGTGGTGAAATATGAAATTTACTTCATTTTGCGTATTGCTGAGAACATATTAGAGATGTTGGTTTTTCACTGTCCTGCTGAAATCTCGGTGTTCTTTTCCCCGCTCACAGAGATGTTCGAAAGCTGGGGTCCTGCAGCCAGAAACCCTACCTCTCTCAGTCCATGAAGAATGAGTGGAAGCTGGCAAAAATTGCTTTTGTGGTCATCATTGTGTTTGTCTTGTCCTGGTCTCCATATGCTTGTGTCACCTTGATTGCCTGGGCAGGGTAAGTGGAAGGGGAATCCAAACAGAAGGGACAATTTGCATAATCATATGCAAATATGATTAGTACTATCATCCACATGTGGCAAATCACCTTTCAAATGAGTCTAAAATAATTGTTACATTAGAGGTGATATTTCATTCTTCACTATATCCTTGTGAATAAAGACAGAAAAGGGATAATTTATCTATGCATTTTGAAACTATTATGACTTTTTAATCTTAATATTTGGTACACAGTGTTTTCTCTCCTACATGATGCTTTCTTTGTACAAATTGGAGGAGTTACCTCCTTTGTCTCCTAATACTCTCCTTCCTTCCATACACTGCTGTTCCTCCACCTGTTCTCCACTCCAAATGGACCTGGTGTCTTATCAATGCATGTTCTACTCTTCAAGGCCAGGTTGGATGGGGCTTTGAGTAAGCTCACCTAGTGAAAGATGTCCTTGCCCATGGCAGAGAGGTTGGACTAGATGATCTTTAAAGGTGTCTTCCAACACAAACCATTCTGTGATACCGTGCTATTAACTGTGCTTATGCTGCACTGACATTGGTCACACCTGACTGACTGTGGAAACTTAAAGTCGAAAGGGAAATATTGGTTTCAAACCACTTCCAGTCCTCTCTTCCTTCTGCAATGTTTTAAACTGAGTCACTGACACACATTACTGTGTGGCACACATGCTGCTGCTGAGATTTTTTTAGGTTTGATTCTGTTTTCTTTTCTATCACCATTCACTTTTCCCAGGTGGCCACAATGGGGGTTCTTTTGTTGGGGTTTTGGAGGGTTTTTTTTGTATATTTCAGAAATGGAGAAGGTGATTCTTTGTGTTCTTACTCATCATAAAATTGCTTGCTACATGACTTTGATCTTTCATCTGAGCAAAGAAATCACTTGAATGAATCAACTTTACAGGTGTATTTGTTATAAAAAGATAACAGCACAAAACCAATTGAAGAGAGTAATATGTTTTAGTAATGTAATATCTATGTAATCCATGGCATAGCTGTGTGTAATGTTTTTGCTTTGTTTTAGTCAGGGCAACAGCCTAACACCATACTCCAAATCTGTGCCAGCAGTTATTGCCAAAGCTTCTGCAATCTACAATCCCATCATTTATGCAATAATTCACCCAAGATACAGGTACAGTAAATATATAGGTATGTGTATAACTGTACATGCAATTGTGGATCTTTTACATGGAACAAACTGCCCTCCTTCCTTCAGCCTCACCCTGTGCAGTGCGTGTTCCTGTGCTGACCAGACACAGGTGGTCAGGCCCAGAGGGTACATGGCAGCTCCAGGTATGGCCTTGGGAGTGGCCAAAAGAGAACAGTCCCCCCCTTCACCTTTCCTCTCCCTCAGTGCCCTGCCCTGAGGAGCTGCACAACACTGTGACTGAGGAGAAGATGATGCTCAGGTCACCTTTCATCATAGTAGAGACAGCCATTGCAGGACACACTCTAGATGAAAGGTCCCAACCCCTGAGGCTAAAAAAAAATTGCATCCTTACCAATTTAAGCAGATATGTATGCATATGTTCAAGATTTGGTTTTCTGAAGAATTTTTTCACAAAAAATTTTGAAACACTGGCAGTAAAAAATACTTTATTATATAAAGGGGATATACTTTTAACAGAAATGCTGTACAGCATACCTGTAGAATTTTTTGCAAGTCTTTCAAAGTGTAGCTACCACAAAGTGATGCTGTGTCAAAAGCTTTGAGAAAACACAGGGATGCCATGGTGGTAAATGTGATAAATGTATAAATACCACTAGATGGCAGGGTTAGTCATTGGTATGAGGCTTGTTTCACCCAAGAAGTGGAAAAGCTGGTAAATTCCATTGCCTGACAACTAGGACTTGGGAGCTGGAAGTCGAGTTAATTGTTTCGGATGTCTGCTGCATAACAGCGCGGTTGTAAGAAAATGAAGGTTTCTCAGAAGGCTGGTCAAAACACACCCAAAAAGGGTGAAAACCTTTCACCCTATGATTCTGTAGAATCATAGAATGGCTTGGGTTGGAAGGGACCTTAAGTATCATCAAATTCTGACCCCCTGCCATGGGCAGGGACACCTTCCACAAGACCAGGTTGTGCAAAACCCCATCTAGCCTGGCCTTGAGCACTTCCAGGGATGGGATATGCACAGCTTCTTTGGGCAGCCTGTTCCTGTGCCTCATCAGGACCACAATAAATTTCTTCCTAATATCCAATCTAAACCTTCCCTCTATCAGTTTAAAGCTATTCCCCCTTGTCCTATCCCTACATACCCTTGTGAGAAGTACTTCTTCAGCTTTCCTGTAGCCCTCATTCAGGTACTGGAATGTGCTGTGAGGCTTGCCCAGAGCCTTCTCCTGGCTGAAGAGCCCAACTCCCTCAGCTCATCTGCAGAGGGGAGGTGCTCTAGCCCTTTGATTATCTTCACAGCCTCCTTTGTGATTGCTGCTACAGGTCCATGTCCTTTCTGAGCTGGGACCCCAGAGCTGATGCAGCACTGCTGAGCACAGGGGCAGAATCCCCTCTCTCTCCCTGCTGGCCACACTGCTTTGGATGCAGGACATGATCCAGGACATGTTTGGCTTTCTGGGCTGTGAGTGCACATTGCTGGATCATGTCCAGCCTCTCCTCCACCAGCATCCCCAATTCCTTCTGGGCAGGGCTGCTCTCAATCCATTCTCTGCCCAGCCTGTGTTTGTGCTTGGGATTGTCCTGACCCACACGCAGCACCTTGTACTTGGCCTTGTTGAACTCCCTGAGGCTTCCAAGGGCTCCCCTCTCCAGCCAGTCCAGGTCCCTCTGGATGCCATCCCTCCCCTCCAGCATGGCAGCCACACCACACAGCTTGATGTCATCACCAAACTTGCTGAGGCTGCTCCTGATCCCACTGTCCATGTCCCTGACAGCGATGTTAGACAGGGCTGGTCCCAACACCCACCCCTGAGGTCACCACTCCTCACTGAGCTCCTCCTGGACACTGAGCCACTGACCACAACTCTGAGTGTGACCACCCAGCTGATCCCTTATCCACTGAGGGGTCCATCTGTCAAATCTCTTTTTCTCTATTTTTGAGACATATTTTGTTTGAAAATGTCTGCTGTCATAACTAACAGCTTTTTGCGTTCTCCAAAAACCATCTGAGTTTTTTGAAGTCTGCAGAGCATTTTAGTTTATAGTAGGAGAATGCCTTGTTTGTGATGGGTTGCAGAAGTTCAATGGGAAGTTTTGCATGGCTGGCTGAGGTATTTAGGACCCATTATTTTTTTCTGAACCAAAGTTATTGTGTTCAGTTTATTATTTTTGCAAGGAACAGGTTGCCCAGAGAAGCTGTGGATCCTTCCCTGGAACTGTTCAAAGCCAGGTTGTTTGGGGCTTTGAGCAGTCTGGTCTAGTGGAAGGTGTCCCTGCCCACAGCATCAGGCTTGGAACTAGATGGTCTTTAAAGGTCCATCAAGACCCCTTCCAACCCACACCATCCAATGGCTCTGTGAAAGTGAACTTCAGTCAGTCTTTTTCCTATCAGCATGGGCTTCTTAAGACTGTTAAGAAAAAGACTGGAATCAACAACAAGCTTTCAGACATTCTTGTAATAAGTATCTTGTTTTATCTTGTTTTATTTTTTTTTTCCTGCTTTCTAATCTGTATTTCTAGACATATCAACAAGAGAAATTTTTATGGACTTGTTGTGAAGATATTTCATATTTGGGAGCAGTCCAGTCAGGAAAAGAAGTAATGTTGGGTCCCTTGTGATGAATCAAGAATGCAGTTTCAAAAACACTACAGTACACTAATAAGTCACTTGGTAAAAATATGTTGGCAGGACCAATTTTGCTTAAACAGTGAATAATGAATATATATGTTAAGGTTATTGTTTCTGGATAATTTCCAAATCTTCTAATTATTCACATTATGCCTTGAAAGTAATTTATTCAAGCACAGATAAATGGGCCAGTCTGTTCAGGCCAAAGGGTTAAGGGTTTGAGCAAGGGATAATCTGTCATTTTATATTGGAACTACTGAACCAAATTGCATCAAAATTGTTTTCCAAATCTTTCTAGAAAGAGGCATCAAAAGTGTCCAAATCAGGCTCAATCCACCAACAAAGCAAAATGCCTTTTTGCACAGAGAATTCCTGACACTGCATCTTAACATCCCAACAAAGCCATGCCATTTTGTGGAGTTTCATTACCTTAAACAACAGAGAAAAAAACCCTACATTATAGTGAATGTAACTGAAAATGTAATAGTGACCTTTGTGCTAGCACTTGGCTTCTAAGAACAGGTTTGAGAATTTGTTATATTCTTCCTCATCTACCCATACCCCTGCCCACCCATTATCCACCAGTAGAAAGGAGAAAAACACCTCTCCCTAACAGGACTTAGAGGAAGTAATGAATGTAAGTGAGGAAGGTACTCAAAGTTTTAATTGGTGAAATGTTCTTTTGTGGGGAAGAAAGCTTTCACATCTTTAACAACTTGTGTGTTGTCTCTATGTTCCACAATAACTCTAACACATTTCTTTGTTAGAGTTATTGAGAAGCTCCCTTACATTTTGGAAGTTTTCAGTTTTGGAATCATTCTTTCATAGCAAACAGGAAATTCTGCAAGTCCATGTTTCCAGCTGGCTACCAAGCACAGCAGAATTACACAAAATATATTAGTTCAAGACTCCTACATCATAAATAATGAATAATAACTTTGAGTTACAGAATTTTTTTAAAAGTTGCTTGCAATTAGTATATATTTCACTTTAGGTTACTCTTTTATTTAAGATTATAGAAATATCATTAAATAAGTACTTCAGTTTATGCCTTTTATTTCACACATACAATACTAAAACTCCCTTCAAAATCTGTACTTTCATCCCAACCAGCAAAATGTCCCTCAATGGTCCTCCAAAATATTAGTAAAATAAAAATTCTGGTCTCTCAAGACATTCAGAAATGTTCATATGTTTTTCTTGAAAATTCACCATCAGACATTTATTTCCTGCATCTCCATCATGCAGGAGACCTCTGCACCAAATCCCATTTAATAAATGGGATGGTGAGTTTTACACTGACTTGAATTTGTCAGAGGGAAGTAATTCAGCTTCTTAGCTGGGGAAAAAAGCTGGCAGCTGCTTTTCAGCACCAGACTGAGGTCTTCAGTCTGAAAGGAAATTTATGGGGAGTTGACATTTTCTCGTGTCCTGTAAATCCTTTCTCAGGGCTTTTTATTTTGTGCACAACATTAACCATCTTTTTTTATCCAGCACCATGTAAGGAGCATTCTGCCCCAAGCAGCTCAGTGAGCTCTGCCTGGACACCAACAGGCATCTTGGCAGGATCAGGAATAGTGGTGCAGGCAGCATTTTCAGTCCTCATCTTCAGAGTAGACACAGAGCTTCACTTGCCTTTGAAATTACAGAGGAAATAGACACAGAATTATTCAGAGTGGTGATTATGCCAAATGTTGAGGTTTGGCAGTGGTGGGTTTCTTTTTTTGATTCGAGTGAGTGACCTCATTTCATGATGCCAGAATCATGTCTCTGGAATTTTGACATGTATGACCTTTTGTGAGAATAGAAATTATGATTTAAAATGTACTGGTTATTGAACAATCCTGGTAACTATAGAAGCAGAAGGTTTTACAATATACATCTGCTTGACTTGCATCTCAGTGTCAAGTCAGTGCACTGACATCCTCCAGCAATCCCTGGTGCCCTGCATCAGCTCCTTGCCATGTGACTTGTTGCTGCCTCACTTATTGACTTGTTCATTTAGATTTTTGCCCCTATTGACTTCATCTGTTGGGCTGAAATAATGGATTGGGAAGTGCTGAGGTGGTGTTACACCAAATGAAGCGTTCTGACCAGCATTGCCCTGTGAGGAAAAAGGCCAGCTGGCATTGCCCAAGGGAGGTTCTTGGACAATTCTGCTCCATGCAGGGCCACGATTGGGGTCAGGAGAAATAGACTCACACAACCATGACAGAAATTATTATTTAATGAATAAGGCAGATTTGGGGTCTAGAACATCCTTCTCCTCTATGCTTGTACAGTGTTAATTTTCAATAGGAGTTTACAGTAGCTGCCATGATGCAAATAAGTAACATCTGATTCTTCTGGCCCTCTTCCTCTTCCCTTGTTTCCACTTATTCTGTGCCTTTCCACAGTGGAGACCTTTGTACCAACTAGCCTGAAATTTTCTGGGTTAACATTTTAAATGAACCATGTGCAATCATGCTCTTCAAGATATTTTCAATTCTTATCACTTACCTATGCAGCTCTTCTGTGTGTGTTTTGACACAAGGTCCAGAAGATGTTATTTTCTTTTCAGCCTGTTGAGTTGTTTGCACTGGCTACCATGCTGTTTGCATGTAATCTTTAAGCCCCCCCTTAATCAAAGCAGAAGCTGTGTTGAGGTGATGAAAAGAGAGGGCATTTTCACCACATGAATTTCAAATCCATGTCTTCAGTTTGACAGGTTTGGCTTTTTTTTTTCTTCTCACATTTTCCCTCAGAAAAACCATCCACAGAGCTGTTCCCTGCTTGAGGTTCCTGATACGAATATCGAAGAATGACCTCCTGAGGGGATCCATAAATGAGTCATCATTCAGGACCTCTCTCTGCAGCCACCACTCTCTTCCTGGCAGGACCAGGAGCACTTGTGTTTCCTCTGTTTCTGCTGGAGAAGCTGTAAGTCTTTTCTTGTTTCCATGAAAGAAAGCGAGTTTAACATTTCTCAGACTCTAAATAAGCAACTCTATAAATAGATATTCAAAATTAGAGAACAGAAAATGGAAGGAGAGTGTAGCTAAATTTTTTGGGTCATGTAAGGTCATTTCTGCAAAGCTGGAAGTTCTTGCATGATGATTTACAATCATATGAAGAATTCAGGTCAGCATATCTGTGTGGTTCTGATGCCTGCTGGGATCAAGGAGTTCAGATAAAGTCTTTAATGTGAACTAAAAAGAGCCATTGTCAGACACTCCCTGTGTCATCAACTACTGGCTATGTTAGGTGTCTCACTGGTCTGGAGGACAAGAAAACAATCTTTCATCCAAAATTTTATGACTTATACAAAATCTGTCTTATTATTTTAAAAGAAGTCAATTTTATGTAGGGTGGGAAATTTTTGATTTCTTTACCTGGATTTTAACAATGAGGAGTGAAAGGTTCCTGCCCCTAGAGCATGGTGGGGTGTTTTGTAAGAACATACCCCAAGGATCAGCAAGGCTGGTGACTGAGACAGAAACAGAATAATACCTTGAGATCCTTCACAGCTTCTCTCAGTCACAAGAAGCTGGCCTGCAGAGGTGCTGGGAAGGTGGCTCTGGGGAGGTGGCAGCCATGGCAGAGTCTGGGCTGCCCCTCCTGGGGACCTGTGCTGCTCCCCCTCAGTTTGGGCATCAGGAACCTCCCAGAGCAACAGCTGCCACCAGTAACCTCTCACAAAACCATAAATCCTAAGTATACCTTTTATACCTTTAGGTATACAAACCTAATTTTTCTCCCATTACTCCTTTGTTTGATGCCAAATGAAATATTTTCAGCTGCATCATCCTGATCCGAGAAGCTTTCTGTTCTTCACTGTTGGCCACTACTTGGTTTTGGTTTGTTCAATATTAGCAGGTTATTGCATGTATTTCAATGTGGGTGCTGCTTAAATAGACAAGATAATGAGGGTAAGAGGTTTCAGCTTTTGGCACAGTTTTGGCTTAGGAGTCTCAGTTAAAAGCCCAGCTGTTAGCAGTGCACAGCACTGTGCTGAGTTGATGCAGCCAAAGGCTATTGTCCTTGGGGCAACTGACAGCTCAGTGCAGCTGTAGAGGTTTTAGCTGAAGCAGCAGCTGCTGAAATAAAAGCTAAGCTCGATGACTTTGGCATGACAGCAGGACTGACTGAAATTTTGGAATGCTCCAATAAAACATTGATGGGCAAGAACTGACACCAGGAGCACTGTAAAAGATGCAGCTGTTGCCACTAACATTTTCCTCTGTGTGTTGTGTATGTTAGTGAAGGGAACAAACATATTTTTGAGTCATGTCAAGGAACATTTCATTCAAGGAGTTTTAATAACAAGTAAGAGGAAATAAACAGGTGGCCACACATAGATGCATGAGCAAGGTGGTGCAGAGGAATTATAAACTATCTTCCCACTTGTGTGGAGCCCTGTCTGTCTGCCTGCCTGTCTGGCCTCTGCCTATCCATTTATAAAAGTTGGTGTTGGAGTGGAATGATCTCATCATTGACACTCAATCAAAAAGTCACCACAAAGTAAGGGATGACAGACAGCCTCACCCCAAGCCAGTAAATGAAACAGCAATTTTACAGTGTCCCATTTGTGCTTCATTACTGAAGTAATGCTCTTAGAAAATTATAGTAAAACCCACCCACTGTCTCCCATGCACTAATGATGGTTTGTAGAATCAGTAAGCTCACGCAGATTGTGAAAAGCCCTTGGTGTTCTGGATATTCTGCTGGCATGTATGCAGACATGGCATTGGATCTGTCCATGCCCATGGTTTTGTGTTAGCTGGTGGTCACAGAGAATGCCACAAGACATATTAAGCAGATTGATTGTATTGAGTCCTATCTTTAGAATTCAGGTGCTCTGTACATATAAGTATATCATGAGCAATGAGATAAATAAGGGTGAAAAACATCCTGGTGAAAAGAGTTTAAATATATTTTCATTGTTTCCAAGTTGGTTTTGGTTTTGGTCGGCAAGTAAATAGTACAAGGTAAGTGACAAGACTGAAAATAAAGCCTCACTCCAGCAGTCATGAGTGTGAGACCTATGTTAGAACAGCCTTAGTTTTCTGTGAATGTGCATGGGTTTTGTTAGAGTTTGAGAACTTACAAGAACTTGAGAAAGGATGCAGCTCTCTGATATCCTTCATCAATTTGTGATTAGACCTGGAGCAATGTAGAGCTCGACCCTGTTGAGCCAGTTCAAGAGAACCCGAAGCCTCGCCGAAGTCAATCTTTCTCCGTAAGTCTGAGACAAGAGAAGAGAGACCTGCTCCCAAAGACCTGCAGCTATGATGCAGCCACTGCTGAAAAGGTATGGAAAAAGTCCCAGCTGAGAGCTACATTTTAGTGCTAATCTTGCTGGTGTACATCATCTCTGGAATGATAATTCAGCCTTTATGCCCTTCTGTTTCATCTGTAGGCTTTATTTATACTGATTCCAGCGTCCTTTTTCTCCTTGCTGTTATTTCCTTTCTTTCTGTGGCAGTCTCCTTTTAGAGTAAAGTCAAGCCTGCAAAACAGCGTTTGACACGATAGAAGCCATCCTTTTCCTTATTTTCAGTGTACATTTAAAATGTTTTATTTTTGTTGAGGGGGAAGACGAGAAAGAAATTCCCATTTCTCCCTAAGGGTGGGAGAGTCTGGCAGCTGCCACCTTTCCCTCACTGAAAGAGGAGACGGTGAGTACTCAGTGCATCCTCTGTGGATGCATCCCCCTCACTGGCCAAACCACTGTGGTTTGGTGTCCTGCTGTTGAGAAACACCCCATTCCCTGATGGGAGCAACAGGTTACCCATGAGTCAGCTTCTGCCAGATTTTAACACCAATTTCCAAACGAGTACTTGTGTGGGTGGCACAGCATCAGGCATATACCAGTGCTGCCTTCTCAGGGAAAGACAGATGTGTCTCACAATCCCATCTGTGGCTGGACTGAGTAGCACCCCCTTTTTTGACAGAGGCACCCTTTCTTGGGATTACTCAAGTGCATGTGGACAAACACACCTGAGCAGCTACAGCATCTGCTTCTGTCCCCTGTGCTCCCATCCAGTTCTGATGGTAACTGTCTAGAGACAGCACAGTTTAAAGCAGGAACTGCTCTGAAAATTTCTAGCCAACCCATGACCCAGTTCCTGCATGCCTCTGTCCTGTCTTCTTTCATGTGTGTCATTAAGACCAAGTCCTGAGAAAACTTGTTGTTTTCCTGTAGCTGTTGTGAACAGTATTGGTGGAAAAACAGCAGCTTCAAATGTGATGTCAGGTAACATGGGCTCAAATCTTCTTCTTAGTTCTGCTGCCTTCTGTCAGCAGCCAAGTGTGTCCAAGGTTGCAGGCAAGTGGCAAAGGATGTTGTCTCCAGGTTCTGGAGAATCACTGGCTTTCGGTCTCACAAGGAAGGAGAAGGGAAATAAATCTCAGGTGATCTGCATAAACAGTACAGTAATAAAATAAATATATCTGTGTCAAGCAATTTAGCAACTGTGTAGCTCGCAAGAAGGCTCATGTGCTATACTTTGCCTTTGAAAGACATCTTTTGGATTACTTTGGTAAATAATCCTTTAGACTTTCCGTGGCATCCACTGAGCTATGAGGAGTTTTTTTACATTGAATGTTCAAAGCCTCATTTGCTTTTCTTACTGTTTTCAGCGGAGATTCCTATGTGTTGTGAAGGTCCTTAGTGTGTTCATTGCAGCTAAATGCAATGCATCACTATTCATACTATCAGAATAAATATTTATTTGTCAAACTCAGTTAGTGTTTCACAATGAGACCACCCATTTATCCTCAAAAAAACCCCATAACACAAATGCACCCCCTCCAGAACAAACAAACAAATCCCCAACAAACCCTAAAGAAGCATAGCATTTTTTAAACTATTTATTTTATGGTTTTAATAGCATTACTCAATTGTCTTTGACTGAATTCCAATTAGAGGACTTCCGAAAACACTGTGGACAAGCCAGTTAGTGTCCCAGGCTTGGTGCATTCCAAAGCATAAAAATGCACATGACTGTTTTCTGTGCTGCCACAAAGATATGATCCAGCCCCATGACTTACTTCAGTTATGATAGTAACAAACTTGGTGTAGGCTGACACCTGGAAATTTAACATGGCAGTGAGGTGGCTTTTCTGGAAGCATTAAAATGTGGGTTTGGATACTTGATTTCAAAGGAGAGTGGTCAAATATCCTCTCTGCATCCAGGTTTTGTTTCAAGGGAATTACCTGATGTGAAAACTATTAAAAAAACTTGTAAGTGGGTGTTGTGCCCACGAAGCCACATCCAAAAGAAACCTACTCTTCTGTTGCAGTGAAAACAGCACTTGAAATAGGGAGGAGTGGTTTTGGAGTTGGATTTTTTCATTCTGTTATTATCTTTGCTATGGAAAAATGGACTTTTTTTCTCTGTCACACTGATTTAAACCACTTTTTTTAGCACAGGGTGCTTCCCTCCACTTGGTAAGCAGAGCAGCTGGAGAAATCATTATCAATAGGGATTTGTGAATGATTTCTGCTTGTGGAGTAGAATTACACAACACTATGGGAATTACATAGTTATGAAGTAAAACCTGCACTTTAAATTTTGGTTTTTCCTAGAAAGGAGGGACTTCCAGCTTATCTCTATATCTGACACAATGATTTTATTGCTTTGACATTTTTTTTAAAGAAGCCAAAACTGATGATTTATGCCTTCCCTTGACTGTGTATTTGAATATTAACTGAAGCTTTCAAAGCTTACTTAGTTGACTCAAATTGCATTCTGTGCACAAGACTTACAAAAAGGGCGCAGAGGCCTTGCCATCAGAGCCAAGTTGGAACTCAGAATTCTCTTAAAATAGATAAGAAATTGTTTGCAAAGTGAGTATTTATTGCTTCTTTCTTGGAGAAAGCACTCTCCAATGCGTGAATACAAGGCCACCAACTTCCCTGAGGTAGTATCAGGAGCCATTTGGGGAGAAACAGAGATTATCACAAGGTTGACAAAACTTTAGGAAAATAAAGAAGTATACTTGAGTCTTATCTGTGATCTCTTCCATGAGAAGAGAGAGAAGTGCAAAAATCTAGTACCCTGATACCCCAGGATGTGTTAAAAATGAAGTAATACCATTATTTAATGATAAAATAAGTCAGATACAGGAATAAGCTGTTTTGTTTTTGGTTTTGGTTTTTTTTTTCTTTTTCATTTTGGTCTCTGCTGATTCTGCTGGTTATTTGAGTACATCTTCTTTTGCTCCATTTAACATTCTGTTTTCTAAGCAGTACACATTAGCACATCATGATTTTCCCTCAAGTTAATGAAACTTGGTCTGGTGAAAATTGGCCTAGTGGCTCAGATACTCCTAGTGGCAATGAATATTTCAAATACTGTTTTCCACAGCCACATGGTGTGTGACAACGCTAAATCTTATGTCTCCACTCCAGGTTTCGCTCTCCTCCAGCTGTTTGGAGAAGGTGCTTGGGCAGCCTGTCCTACCCAATCCCCCTGCAGAACTGGTGACCAGCTCCCTGAGAGCAACTTCTCTGCCTGTCAGATTGAACAGCAGCAGTGTCACCAGAGGAGACTCAAGTACTTCCCTTGTGGCAACTCAAGGAAGTCAAGTGAATGGAGTTGTGGATTCTGTCATTAGCAATGCAGTCCCTCGCATCATCATCATTCCTACCTCAGAGACCAATCTGTTTCGGGAAGAACTAGAAGAGGAAGAGACTGAATTTTTCCACTTTCATGACAAAAAGGGCAATCTGCTGGACTTGGAAGGGCTTAGCTCATCCATGGAGTTCCTTGAAGCTGTTGAGAAATTTCTATCGTAAGTTTGTCAAAAGAAAACTTTCCGGTAATTATTTTCTTGGCATCTTCTCCACTTAATTATACCAAATAACTGAAGCCTTGTAGTTAGATCATCAGATTTTTTTCTATGTTTATATGGTAGTCACTAGGCAGCCTTCAAATTTATCTTTGTCCAAACCAGCTCAGGCATGGAAACAGGCTTTCTTTCAGATTGTGCTGCAGGAAGTGAGCAGTGGAAGATCTGGCAGCAGGATCGAGTGGCATTGGTCAAGGAGGCTGCCTGATTTGTTGCCAGTAATGGGGGTGCCAGCAGAAGGGAAAAAGACTGAGAGCAGGGTCAGCTGCTGAATGCTTCTGCTATCTGCACATGGAACAGTGTTTTGGCAGCTCTGCTCTGGACAGTGATGGGAAGCACTGCAAGACCACATCTTCCACCAGTCCCAGCAGTAAGGCAGATGGCTACATGACCTCAACTAGACTTTAATCAATTAATTCTCAGCATTGTTTTTGCTGTGTTTTATTTTTTAAATAGGCAGCTTGTTAAACATAAAGAAAGAAACTGGTAGTTTTTCACTGGGAAGTGTCTGCTTCCCAGCTTCTAATCCTCTGAAGTTTAGTGGTATAAATCTGGATTTTACCTTAGCATTAGCATGGTCACCTAAATGTCAAAATGCAAGGTGCTATATGCTGAAACATACACTACTGTAGAAGAATTCAGGGTACCTTCAGAGTTACAGTCCTGATTAAATATCTGTATCCTAATGAGTCTGTGATTGGAAGGGTGAATGCTCACATGTGGCTTGACAAGTCATTGACATAAATAAAGCCTTGGCTGCTGTATATCACTTGTCTGTTCAGAGGAGGTTCTTCTCATCTCCTCTAAAACAAACCAGCAGATGACTTTTACAGGTCACTTACCAGAGGCCTTCAAAGAGGGTAAAACATCATTGTGGGGACAGAACCCCACAGTACTGTGGTGTTACATCATTATCTGTGGTTACTAATTGTGCTCATTTTATCCGTGCGTCACATTACGGCTCAGGCTCACAGGACTCTGCTAGCATTTTATTCCTAACTCTTCCTTTCTTTACTTATTCTCCCATTTCTTTACATCTTCCCTTTCAGTCTCTGATTTTCAAACATAGGTAACAAGTTGAACTACGTTGTTCTTCACATAATATCAATATCTATTAGTAGGAATCAGGTGCTCCTCTGGATATAATAGTGCAAATATTTGGTCCAGGGAGACTAATAGCATTCAGACATTCAACAAGAGAGTGAAAGTTTATGTTCATAATCTCAGTTTATTTCCTTGGCTGTATTCTAGCTTGCACAGAGAGCACTGAGAGAATTTCCAGGTTTTGTGTATTGCACTGGCTGATCTCGGGAAGTAATTTCTCTTTGTCTGTTCTCCTGATGCAAAAACCAGATGGAAAGCATAGAAGTGTTTTTAATTACTTTTTTCATTACAAAAATAAAGCAACACAAATCTTGTTTGCAACAAGCTAGACAGGAACACCTCTAAAGAACAAATGAAAACCCAGAGCAACACAGGAGAGAGAATGCCTCAAGCTTGCACACTTTAGGTTCTGCAAGGTGCCAGACCTTTGAGAGGACTGAGACCCTTGCATTTGATATAGACTACAACTTTTAGAAGAAAGGGAAAAAAGAGGCACTGGTGGGTTGCAGAGGTGATTGCTGTGACAGGCTGCCTAATGCAGTGCTGACACTCTTATAATGCTGCTATAATTTGAGGTGCTCTGCTGGCTAGAGACCCTCATAGTTCCTTACTGTGGAAAGAAGGGAGGAAATAGGGAGTGGAGCCCAATCATGCTTATGGCTGCCTGTGTGTAGGCCTGGTGTGTAGTGCTGGGGCAGCACCAGGCTGTGGTCCCTGCAGCCAGGCTGCCACAGCCTGTGCCCACTGCGTGCTGAGGTTTCTGATGGGGCCAGGAATCATGCCAAGGTCATCTACAATGAGCTCAGCAATTCCAAGGGCAATTCCTCCATTTGAGGACTGGCACAGCGAGTAGGCAGCACAGGACAGCTGCCAGGGACTGGGACAGGGACGTGCTCACTTGCGGTTCCACAGTGCCAGGTTTTCATCCACTGCATAGTTTTGGCCACAATGAATAAGAAAATGTTAATTATGTATTGTGTTCATGGGAAATGGGGCAGGCTTTGTCCTAGGCTAAACATACTGTCCTGCCATCTTGGATTCTTATCTTNTTTTTTGCTAAGCCTGCCCTCTCTGATTTTTTGCATTTAATATCCTCAGCTGCTGTATCTCTTTTCTTATTAAGCCAGATGATAGGAAGCAAGTGTTCTTTCTAGGCTTCCAAGCCTTAGACCTGACTTTTACTGCTGTAATTACTCCAAATAATAATAGAAAATGCATTTGGTGTTCCATGTTATAAAAACATGCCCTGAAGTAGATTTTGTACTCAGATTATGGCAGACATACTGGGAAGACTGTAGGTAGGGTATTGCCATAAGTTTTGGCAGGATGAAGATTGGAAGACCTGAAGTCATAGTCAATAAAGTCTCCCAGATCTGAAGTTTTGCATTCTACCTGTTGGCCTACAAGAAGGCTTTCCAGTGATCTCTTGTATGTGTTTGGTGCTATTACTGTGCTGGTACTCTGAGCGTGTCTCAGAAAATTAGCAGGCTTGAGGTATGTGCAAACAATGTTTCACTTTTATGCTGTTAGTGTCATACACTGTTAGTACCATTGCTTTGGAAGCTACTATCAAGATTACTGCTTATTTAAACTGATGCAGACTAAAATACCAAATGGTTTAATGCTAGAGAGATAAAACATAAAGTTGTATGAAATATCAGATAGACTTATTGCAGTCACTGTGAGACTTTTGCAGAAACATCAGTCACAGAGTAAATTAGTCTCAAATTGAATACCAAAAAGCAGGAGAATTTTGCAAGCTTCTCTGTTTCCACATTAGGTTAGATAGCAGATAAAAATGTACACTGATTAATGTTGCTTCCCTTTTCACAAAGGAATGTACTGGTTCACTCAAATGGAATAAAAAATTCTTAGGAGTTAAACTGAATTATCCATTGTTTGTTTTTCTTATTTAATCATTATTTTTGGAGCCAGGAGGAGAAATAAAAAAGCTGAGTCAAAGTTTTTGAAACCTGTGCTCTGATCCAGTCAACAGGAAGATACATATATAATATGACTTTATTTTCAAGTAATTTAGACTGCTCAGGTGCAAGCACTTACCTGGTTGAGTGCATAACATCTAAATTTAGAGTTCACTGGGTTGGTAAAACCTGAAGTTGCACAGCTACTTTTGAAATACAATGACTTCAGTTGGGTATCAGGTGAACAAAACTGAAAAAAATTGCCAAAGTCAATACATTGAAACTCCAATAGCAGACTTTGATCTTTGTCCTAAATCTGAATCAAAGTTAATGAGTAATTGTTTGTTGCTGCTACAACTCTGTATAGCACAATTATCAGATGTGTTCCAATTTTCATGAATAACTGAAAATCCAGACCACAAGTGTAAACATTTTGTTTTATCATAGACAATGGTATTTTTTAATAGTTAAATCATGGTTAGATAAAGTTTTCAAATAAGAAAATTTACTTACTTGAGTCTTAATGAATCTTGCAGCCTTGGTCTGGTATGAAACATGACCTAATACTGCGTTCTTCCAAAAAGTTCACTCAGTTCCCAGACATCCACCCATTTCCCTGCTTTCAGGAGAAACACCTGAACAAGAAGCTTTTGGCACCGTCTAACCTTATTTGGTTTTTATCACATTTTTTGGGTGTATTTCGAACCTTTCTGGGTTTGGTCTGATTTATTTGCAGAGATTCAGTTTCTTCTGTTCTTCTGTGTTTAAAATGGATCATATTTTTTCTGTCAAGTTTAAAATAAAATAACAGCAGTAGAAAGTCTCACCGCTCCTAATGATGCCATTTTAGCCCTCATGGCAGCAGCAGCAGCAGCAATCCTAACATCAGGACAACACCAGAACCCTCACAGGAGGTACAAGACCACACCAAAAAGGTAGGGATGACTTGTACAGGCTGCAGAGTGACAGGCAGGGAGGGATGGGGGCTGAGGGTTGCACAGCAGGAGTTCAGGGTTACAGGACACAGCAGTAGGTCTGGATATAGACAGGGCAGAGGAGTTAGGGACCAGATTAGGGACCAGGGTCAGGGTCCAGGCTCCAGAACTGGGGGTCAAAAGCCAGAGGTCAAGGATAAAGGGGTAAAAGGGGTAAGAGTCAAGGGTTGGGGGGTAAAGGGTCAAAGGTCAGGGCTGAGAGGGCAAAGATTGGGGGTCAGGATTTGTGATGTGATGTGATGTGCAAAAATAGGAAAATACTGTATGGTAAATACCCTTGTTTTAAATTTCCTTACTTTCTCCCCAGCCCTTGGATTTTTGGGGATTTTTTGTTGTTGTTTTTGTTATATCTGCTCTTTACTGCTTCTCTGTGCAGGTTATCCTTGATACTTTTTGTCTGGTTCTTTTACAAATACATTAAAGCAAAGAAAATTCGTGGGGAGATGAAAACTTGAGTACATGTTACATAGCAGACTTCTTTCTCACGTAGGAGTAATCAAAACTGCCCACAGTGCTTGGGTTCAGCAAGTGCATGGACCAGTTACTGCAGGATGAAGCCTGGCAAAGTGGAAGCAGCTAAAATGCATCCCCTCGTTCATCTCAACACAAGCTGATGATCAGTTCTTGCTCTGCACCTCATCCATAGCCTCAGTCTATAATCAGTGTTCTGCCTGCATCTTGAATGGACAAGTATTTAGGTGAAAAGTTTGATGATGGGATGCCTTTGTTGTACCTGTCACTTTTACCCGTGTATTAACATACACTTCAGCTTACTAAGAGTTCAAAAGTCTGTTTATATATTTTACTTGCTTTATGGTGTGTCTGTGTTGCACTCTGTTTGTACTTGTTGGTGCTACAGGTTGTAGCAGGACATGAAAAGCTAACTGCAAAATGCAAAATCCACTGTTACTTATTCTCCCCTGTGCCAGCATAAGGAGATGACTGTGTGCCAGCAATCCTGGTGCCAATATTTCATGGTAAAATCCCCTGAGCGTAAATTTCTGTAGGGATTAGTGTGTTATGCAATATACTGAATTTTTTACTCTGAAACATTTTTTCCTCTATATTTGTAGTAATGTATCATGTAGGCATTTGTTTTTTAAAAGGTCAGATGCATTCTTCACCTTAAAGCAAAGGTCCAGAAGACCTTTTTCACCTTCAGGACTTTTTTCTGGACTGAATCAGCCAAAGACATAGGCAATAAGAGGTGAGAGACGGACTGCTGCTGTTATCAGTGGTGCATGATCCTTGGGGTGATGCATCCCAGCCCTTTCCCTCCATGCTGAGGAGCAGGTCTGTTCTGGAACAGCCAGACGTGTGCTAGTGGGTGCCACACGAAATTGGTATTTTCCAGACATTTATAGGGAACTCAGTGTGAGTAGATTTTCATGGGGACAGCAGAAGATGTCTCCATAGAGTTTCTCCTTGCCAAATTTCTAGTTCCTTTCCACTGCAAGCAGGTGGCAAATCTCTTCAAAGGAACAGATGGATGTATTTAACATTAACAACTAATTTTCCACAGGCGTGTTCTTGGAAACAAATGATCCCTATTTCCTGAGGTGGAGAAAAAAAAAAAAAAATCCAGGCCAGAGCAGACTACAAGTGTGGAAAATGTGAAACTGAACACGCTGGAGTTCAGTAAATGCAAAGCAAATTAAAACAGCAGCTTAGAGTGGAAACTGTTGATCCACCAGAAGCAACAAAGGGCCAATTCCACCTTCATAAAAGATATAAAATAGCTGTATCCAAGCAATTAGTACAACCAGGTCTTTTTGCCTAATGCTCTCTATGGACAATCCAACAGAAGTGAGCTCAGAGTCTTCAGCAACTTTTTCATGCTTGAGTCGCTGTGATCATCTGGGCACCAGCATGTGGAGAAAATGGGGATGAAAAGTTTCCCTTACAGGACCAAACTTCATTCACCTTGTTAAGTACAGCAGAATAAGACCAAGGGGGATGCGACCACTCTCTACACATCTGGGATGAAAAATAGGATATTCAAGTGGAGTGTCAGTGACAGTCATCAGAGGCCAGTCTCAGACACCGATTGCTCCAGTAGAATACCTTTAAAGTGCAAATACCCACAGAAACTAATCTTGCTATTAACAAGTCTCTTGAGATTACTTATTTGCTGATGGTTTTAAACAGGCTGACACTGTTTTGAGTCTCAGTGCACGTGTGACTGTCAGGAGAGTGCACAAAGCAGGAGTCCTGCTGAAGAAACCCAGTAAATTTCCTGACAGTGTACAGCCACTGAACAAGGAGCTGCTTCTGATTTGCTGAGGAGGAAAATTGCCAAGAGACCAGTAGGATCTCTGTTATCCTTTTTGTACACTTTAGTGGAAAAATTGCATGTCCCCTAAGGTATTTTGTAATGTGGAAATAACTTGAACTTCAGCTGCCTGGCAGGACTGAGCCTGCATTGTGCTATATTTCCCTCCTCGCTGTCATGCTACCTAAAAGCCACACACTTTTCTGGGGCTGGGAATTGAGGTGGTGTGGCCTTTTCCTCCTGGCACCAAATTGTCTTTCCATCACAGTATAGCTTAAAACCTTATATTGCTGCATCAGAGCCCAGCAGCATGTGTTGAATTCCTTGACAAACCCCTGGGGGTCTCTCCTACATGACTTGTCACCCCAGGCTTCAGTCTGCCAGATGTGCTGGTCTGTGAGGCCAATAGAAATGGGCAAGTGGGAAAAAGACTTCTATGCTTTTTCAGGGTTTTACTATATTGACTATTTTAGGAGTGACTGGAGTTGGTTTTTTTTTTCTCTCCCCCTTCGTTTTTTTTTCCCTCTCATGGATGCTTTGGCATGCATCCCTACTGGCATAGGATGCTTTCTCAGACAAAGCCTTTGGTTTTGTGATGCTCTGATTTATTTTCTCTATGTGATGATTTTTTCTGGAGCAGCTTCTGAGCAGTGCTGAGGGTGCCTGGCAGATGGTCCTTCACAATTGGGTTGTTCTGCCATACTCTGGTGCTGCTGATGCACCAAGACATATGCTTTTGGGTGAAACTCTTCCTCTCCAGCAGGAATTAACTAAAATTTCCAGAGAAGAAACTCCCATGGCATATTTCCATTTTGTCTGATGTGCTGTTTCCAAACTTGTGTAGGGGTAAGTTTTAACCACCCTGCAAAGTCTGATGGTTTGAGTCTCTCTTCTTTACATGCCTGTTTCAGAAGAGGCTGTTGTTCACTTCTGGAACATCACTGCTGTTAAAATACTGAAAACTCCTATACCTCAGACTACAGAAAAATCAGCAGTTTCAATAACCCAAGCTAAAAAAAGGGAGAAAATCAGCCTGTAGGTGGGAATCAATTGTGATATCAAGGTAACAGGCAGGTGGTAAGGAAGTCCCCTCCACTGTGCTCCTAAAATCTGGTCCTGGAATCCAGTGGACACAGTAAGGCTCAAGAAAAGTGATCACAAACACTCAAATAAGTGAGACTCTTAACATTATCATCAAACTGGGTAAAAAAGCAGAGGATTACCACAGTGAATTTTCATGAGCCTTGACATTGTTTTCAAGCTTGTCTTTCCAGTCTGAATCGATAGAAACAATATTTTGTTGCACAGGAAAATGTAAAAAAACCAAAACCCAACCCAAACATACAATACCCAGACCAAGGGTCCAGTTGAGTCAATATCTTGCCTCCAGCAGTGACCAGCAATAAGTAACCTCAAAGAGAAACCAAAAAAGGTACCAATACTTTCCTGCTCTGCTCTCCCAGAACTTCTGGTGATTCTATGCCAGAAATGGTATTTAATAAGATTTCACAGACCTCTTTGTTTCCATGGATTTATCAAATCACTCCTGGGACTCATGTGAAAGCCTAACTATGAAAACATCCCACAGGCTCTGTAGTTTAATTGTGATTTACATAAAACAGAGCCTTCCTTTGCTTGCAGTCTCATTCAGTGCCCTCCAGTTGTGGGGTAGAGGAGAATGGATGATCACTGTTTTGTGGGCACCTTCCTTGGAGCCCCCCTGACTCTGAACCATCTCCACTCATCATCTTCTCTCATGGGTGAGTGTCCCACTCTGTCCATCTGAATCCAGGAGCTCCACCCCCTTGGCACAGAAACACAGTGAAACCACGAATACCTTGGGTGAACTGCAAAGCCACTCTGGAGGGCATCCTGTGTCATTTGCCCTTGCCCCAGACACCCTGGCCTGGACCCTTGCCTCTTCCTCTCCCACTCCAGAGTATCCCTGCTCTTTACAGGATTCCTTTGAAGTTGTGCAAAAGTCTGAAATACTTGGAGTAGAAACGTGATGTGTTTACAATTACAGAGTATTCACAAAATATTTACAGACTATATTTAAGCAGTTGGCAAGCACTGTGAGGAATAACTTACCAACAGGCTATCTCCCAGATCTTCTGAGAGGCAAGAAAATGTTAATTATCCTCATTTAACATAGGCAGAGGCTGGGATGAAGTGTGAGCTGACAGTAGCAGTGTTGTGGCAGTCTCCTCCTCTCCCCAGCCCAAAACCAGGCACTTCACACTCCCTGAATGCAGGATGTGGCCAAAATCACTGAAATAACTGGTTTTCAACTGTATGTATTACATCAGAAATACAAAACAATCCCCTAGATCCAAGCAGTGCAACAACTGAAATTTTGCATCCCAACTGAGTCCAAATTTTGCCACTTAATATTTCTATCTGTCTCATATAGTGAATTTCAATGACAGATTCAAATGCACAGCTGTAATTGTCACCAAAACATATGCCTGGGACCTTCTCCAGGTATCATGAATAAATAGCAGGCACTGAATTAGTATTATCCTCACACCTTAATCTGGCATGCCCTATGAAAGTAACCAGAAATTAATACAAACATTATATTTCTAAGGACAGGGTTTCCAAGTCTTCTCTCTCAAAGAATATAACTTTTTAAATAAGCAGTTTGGAAGAAGTGTTGCCCACATTTCTATTCCAGCCTACAGGATGTTTCCTTTTATGCTGAGTAACTGAAGTGTCTCAATGTTATCAAACATTGGCAATGACAGTGAAAGTCCCAGCATCTTGTGAGTGTGCCAAATGGAAAAAAAGCCCTATTATAAAAATACTCTTAGAAAATCAATATTATTCTTATATTGCCTTTGAAGGGAAAGCCCACAGGGACTCAGAGGGCTCTCCCAAACACAAGTGAGTGAGTCAGGTCTTTCCTCACACAGGCTGGAAGGAGAGAAAGACAGGGGGAAGCTGCTCTATTTTTAGCTGCCTGAGGCATGCAGACCTCATGGTGATGGGGAGCTGATAATTACATAAGAAGTCATACCAAGCTTTGCTATTTAGGTCTATCTGGCCTCTTCCTTATCTCAAGTGCCGTACTAGCAGTTCCCGCTCTGAATATCTGTAATCAAAATACAGCGTGTTTTCCTGGAATCCATGACATGAAGTAATGGGCTATTTTACAGCCTCTCTTTTCCACAGACTGTTCTTTCTGGCTAATGATTACAGCTAGGCACTGCTGCCCTGGCTATACTGGTATCACAGCATCTGCTGTAGCCCCACCAGAAAACTGTGAGGTGAGTAAAAGAGGGTCATTTTCCTTTACTGGGCAGGAGGACATGTGTTTGAACAGATTTTAAAACACTGTGGTTATTCCCTCCACCCTGCTGCCACCCCTATTGAGGAAAAGTGTTTTACACAGAAAATGCACCTATAAAAAACCTTCCAGTCACTAACTTCAGCTGCTCTACCTGGATGAATCCTGGATGCTTTCACGATGCTGTGGCCCAAAATGCACCCACCTATGTATCAGGTGGCTGTATGCAAAGGCAGGCAGGAAGGGCCTTGAGTTTAGCTGCTTCTTCTCCACATCAAGGGCCTTTCAGGTATTTCTTCAATTCCTCATTATTAATTTAGGGATTTTTGTGTCATGTCTGAATACCTATGTCCCACTGAGCCCCTCTCTACTCAGTGTTCAGCACAGGTTTCTCCATGCCTGTTTCATGGGGTTTCTTGCCAGTAGAACCAGTTTTTCCCAGTTCCACTAGCAGCCAAAGAGGGGGGCAGTGGAAGCAAGGAGGCTGGGTTATAGGCAAGGGAAGCTGTAAAGCCCTTTAGTGGCAGTGTATCAGGAAAAGCCACGTATGTTCCTGCAATTTGAAGCAGTGATATTTTTTACAAATGTAACCTTTTATTCTCTTGCTGCTCCAAAGCACTGAGAGGAAACAAGCCCATTAAAAAGGAGGCTGTGGCCTGCAGCTCCCAGAATGTCCTGTGCCATATGCCACAGGGGTGTTCTTGGATTTCAGGTGTGCAGAGGCTATATCCAGCTCCCGGGCACCAGGGTGAATGGAAACACTTCTCCTCACATTATTAACACAGGGCAAGATTCCAAATGTCTAAATGCAACCAATTGGTTGAGAATTTGGGAAGAAACCAGAAATGCTGGCAGCAAAGGTTTCTGTCATATTACACATGAAAAGTGCTAGAATTAAAAAAAAAAAATAATAAAGTGGATGAAAGGTCTCTCTATTTTTATATAGCAGAGTGAAAGTATTGGGTATCTGTGGCAATATTTAGTCCCAAGGAAAGTGTAATTGAATCCAAGTGACATAATGAGAAAATGTCTGGCAAGCCTGGTCCAGGGGAAAAGTAGCAGGGATCATTGCCTTCTAAAATTTAATTTTCAAGATGAATACGCAATGGAACTGAAAGCTATGGTATAGCTAAAAGCTATTGTATAGTAGAAGCGCAGTGTTTTGTGGGAACAGACAGAGGTCTTGGCATTTTAAAGCAGGAAATGTATGGACCAAGAAATGAGAGAGAACAGTTTAGAGTTGTGGCTCAGAGTTGGAAGATTTGCCCAGAACAGAGCACGAATACAGTAGGGAAGAAGCAAGTGCAGATTGACGGGAGGCAGGATGAAAACTGCCTAAAACTGACACAGCAGGGTAACTTGGAAAATAATGCAATTTCTTTCAGCCTTTCAGACACTCTTCTGCTCAGCTTTGCTACCATGGCAGGTGTCTCAAGATAACATCAGGCAACATTGAGTGCTTTTGCTTCCCCTTATAAACTGGGGCTGTGTGGGGACTCCTGCAAAGACAGAGCTCTAAGTCTGGTAATGCTTTTTCCCCTCTAAGATCCTAAAAGAAATAAACAGTGGAATGCTTTGGTGTCAACAAAATAAGACAGGTCAAACAAGAAAAATCCTTCAAATACACTGAAAATATGAATTCAAAAGAACAGGTGAATTTGAGGGGGCAGATAATGTGATTACAGCCATCCTCTCTGCAGCAGCCTAAGGATGTGTCTGCTGGCCTTTAAATGTGGCCTTTAAATGCTGCATATTGATATCTCTATGCTTGATGGATGCAATGAGGAAGAATCTGTTGGAAGGACTGATTTCTCCCTGGTGCTCTGTCTGGCTGAACAGCTTGCTGTAGGTCATTTTACTGTGAGCTGGTGGTTGTTACAGCCCCACTGGCCCTGGCAGCCCAGGCAGAAAATATAACTATTAATAATAGTTACTCATTTTTCCACTAATTACTTTCTGTGTCCTTTGTGGGAGAGAATGCAACTCACCATTTGTTGTGTTCGGAGATACATGGGAGTTTATTAAGACAAGAGCTATGTGCTAATTGAAGAGCAATTGGGCTGCTAAAGCCAGGCATTTTTGAAGTGGTGCTTGTGTCTCGGTTCCTAGTTTCACATGCTCTGACCTGCAGGAGAAATGCAAAGTGAGCACAAGCAAGGAAAAGTGAAAATCAAATTGCTGGTTTTTCACTGGCCTCTTTCAGAATGTATCTAATTTTAAAAATATACAAATATCTATGAAAGCATCTTGCCCAAAGATAAGCAATGCTTCCTTGGGGATTGCCAGAACCTTTATTTTCCATTTTTAACTAGTAAACATTGCTCCAAGACCCTCTGCCCCCAATGCAATCTGTTACCTGAAGCTGAGAGATGGAGGAACTGGAGGTCAAAGTTTGAGTTCAGCTTCCTGTGAGAAAGCAGAGCTGAGATTCCTTAAACATGCTAAAGCTTTGCTTTAAATGGATTGCCTTTCTCCCAGTTGTAAATGTAAATACTTCCTTCTAAAGGAAGTATTTACATATTTAAATGAATACTTTCTTGTTTTCCATGCTCCCTCACTGAGGGCAACAGTTAACTGCATCTATGGCTTGGCAGTTCTCATTTTTCATTTTTCCTTTTGCTGTTTTTCAGTATTTTCCTAAACATAGCCAGACTTTGAAAAGCTGCAGCATAACAAAGCAAACTGATGGAAAAGGATCTCTGGGTGTAGCAGAGTGAAGGGGGTGGGCAGAAGGAAAGAGTACAACAGGAAATCCAAGCTTTTCTACTTTGATGGGAAAAAAATCCCAAAGTTGAAAAACCTATTCAGAACAGTTTTCTGCATTTAGGTGTCTTGTGAAAAACACTGGATAAAAGAAAAAATAAATTAATTTTGTGACCCATCTGTGTCCAGCCCTGGTCCTGGTCCATGAAATCTTAGCCCCTCTCAGGGTTTGATCAAGATCAAATTGAGAGACAGTCTTAAAATGCTGATAACCTTGCATGATTTGAGCAGCTGAACTGAGCTGCTTGGTTACATTTTTGCAATATTTTATATACAGCACTGAAAACTCAATGGCTATTTGCCTAATAGAAAGGAAAATGGAGAACACATGGATCAGATTAATAGGGAAAAATTGAACTTCTTTTTCTTTT
>WEIU01012855.1:44554-59314 GCA_013389925.1 Aegithalos caudatus | reverse complement strand
GTTGAGCCTGTGGGGGGGGGGGGGGAAGAAACTGAAGAAACCATTCAGGAAATTGTGGTGCCTAAGGAATTAGCTGTAAGCAGAGAAGATAGCAGCATCTGTGGGACAGAATGCTGCCATAAAGGGTTGGAAATTATGAAATAGCTTTCTATAACCATTAAGTAGAGCAACAGTTTTTGAGTCAGCCCCTTCAGGAAAAGAACCATCACATAAAAAAGCATTAGCTGACATGATCCTGTGTCATGCTCTGCAGTTAGCATCCAGTTCCTGTAGCTACTTTCTAACTAAAATGATGTGTAAACAGCAGGTTTTCATTAAATCATACAATCATCAAGGCTGGAAGAGACCTTTACATCACTAAGCCCAACCATCACCCAGCACCAGGTGCTCCTCAAACACCTCCAGGGATGGTGACTCTACCACCTCCCTGGGCAAGGCAACCTATTCCAGCCTGACCACCCTAACAGTGAGAGAGTTTTATCTAACACCTCCCAATCCAAGGAAAAAATAGACTTTTCTCCAGTCTGCTTCACCTTCCCAGCTGGAATGGCTGTAGGTGGTAACTCTCAGACACACACACTACTGAGCTCTGGCCGTGCCTCACAAAGCCAGAGGGAACGTGGGCAGTGTGGTCCTCAAAATGACTGCAAATAAACCCTGAGTATACCTAGGGAGAAGGTCAGTGCTTCTGGAGGACGCATTGGAAAAAATCACACTTCACTCTTCACGTTTTGTCTTCTGTCAGAGCTGGTCATTTTTTCAGTTCTTTCTCTGTATCTCTGTCTCTGCTCCAGCTTCCAAAATAGTCCTTAAGTGGCAATGGGCCTTGCATAATTCTCTTAAACCAAGAGATGCACAAAACCTATTGTGGACCTATAGGATGCATTAGCTCAGCCTTTTCTCAGCTGCATTATTCTTCTTTAAATTCAGTTGAAATACCACTTATTCTTAACTTATTTATTTCCATTGTTCTGAGCTCTCTGTACAGGGATGACAGGGCTGCCTCTCAGCTGCCTCAACTGGACAACAACAGACAGTGGAGTGAATCCAACAAATTCACCTACAAACCCCATGATGTCTCCTCCACACCCACATCTGGCATGCAAGTAAGAAACTTCATTTCTCTGATCCTCATCTGCTTCCCCATCTTCAGTCTGTTTCCCTTTCCCTCCATATGTTGATTCTGTCCTTGTGAAACTGTGCTAATGCTTTGCTTTAGCATATAAAAACAAAAGAAAAAATGCCAAAAGTCCTATGGCATGGTCCTTCTTCTTTTTTACCATTTTTCTAGTAAGCAATCCCTGCTTTTAAAGTGGAAAATGTTTGTTTTCAGTCCTTTGCCATTGTTCCTCTGCTCCTGCTGAGATATTCTGGAGTTGTTCCTTTTGGAGTGCCTTTACCCATTTGCAGAGTGAAGAAAGCTGTTAGCTCCATTTAAAGGTGCTCAAGATCCATTTTTGAGGAACAGCTGTGGGAGCTATGGGAAAAGGGAGGATTTTTTTCAATACTTTTTACCACCAGATGAGCTTTTTCTCACCTCTATGGCTGGTGGCAAGACCTTGGGAAGAGAACATTTTTCTCTGGAGGAGGGTTCATAATGTCAGCAGATTAACACCACCCTGTCCCCTTTTCCTTGCTTTCACTCTAAGCCACAGGGAGTTTGTGGATGCACACGTACATGGCCAAAACATAGTTTTGAGTGGAAGTGAAAGATGAGGACAAGCAAATAAATAGATACTCAGAATCTGTGAGATGTTTTTTAAAGCACAAAGGGTCTACAGCTATCTTTCCATTAAATCCCCTTCGTCACTGGGAGGGGCTATTATTAGAACAAGAGTACACAAAGTTTTCTGCACCCATTACATAAAGCCTGCAAGTAAACCCCTTCAGTTCTTTGCCTGCCTGTGCCATTTCTCAGTAGAGCAATTTGATTATTGCCATACTGGCTGTTGACTGGGCCTCTGACAGCCTGCAGTGGGAGTAAAATGCTGCCCTTCTGATGTGGAATCTTTTGGCACTTGCTGTGCAGTTTTGTCCAAATGAACGTGCAGGCAGCAAATGGAGACTCTCACTCCCTCCCTATGTGGGAGCTTAGATCAGGGAGCAGTTGAAACTCCCCCCAGTTTGTATATAAATAGAATTGTATATAAAATCCCAACACCATTAACTTACACAAATTGTGTATGCCAATCATTCTAAAAATTCTTTCCAAGCAAGCAAATCCTCTATAAATCTAAGAGATAATCAAATACAAGTCTTGCAGTCACTTTACACCTTTGGTGACCTCATCAAAACATGCCAGTGCTCTGCCAAAATCCATGACTCTGTCTGTACATTTTAGCTGTTCCAGGAAGTTTGTGCACCTGATGCAATGTTACTTTTATTAAACCTCCTTCTTGTTTTAGTTCTTTCTTTTAATTTAGCTAAGGTCAAGAGAGGTGTGTAGCTGGAATGAAGCTGAATGTGAAGAATGATCGTTAGTGGAATGATACATCTAGTATCTTGTCCTTAGCTAGAGAAATTGATACTTTCCAAAGACATGGGGCAGGACAAAAGGCCATAAACTAGTAATTTATTCCTGATATTTCAAATATTTCAAGGATTAAAGATTATGTTCAATATCACACATTTTAAAGACAAAGTGATAATATAAAAGTATTCATACATATCCTTTATATTTTATTTCCTCTACAGCAAGGTGACTTGTGTTGCACAGACTTGTTTTACTACTTTCCTATTCCACTCATATCACTCAGTCATTTGAAAAAAGACTAAACACCATCCAGAAGCACCAGTGAGGTTGCCTTGTCCCAGCTGCTCTGGAGTTTGCTCCAAGATTTCAGACTTGCAAAGCTGCCAACATCCACCCTTAATTTATTCCACCCTCTCTCTGGGATAGGAAAACCCCCCTAAGGTTATTTATCATCAAAAAGAAGAAAACAGATTTTTGGCATTAGCACAGCCAGTGGGACGTCTAATACTTTCTGTTTCAAAATTTGCTCTGAGTAACTCTACAAGTCCTCCTACAATTCCATACATACCTTAATGCTTTTACAGACGTGCATTTCTTTGAAATTCCTAGTTTTTCGGAGGATTTTACCAACTTTTTTTTTGTAGACATCCTCTTTTCTTGTAGTTTGTTTTACAGCTTACCGGGCAGTCCTAGATCTAATGCTTTCCTGAAGTTTAGGGAGATACAATCTATTTCATTTCCGCAGTCTAGCAAAGGGACTCTTGTATCCAGGAGAGCTGTGGAGTGACTCTGACAGCACCATTTTTTTTTTTTTTTTTACCGTGCTTCATTTTGTCCTAGTTTTCATTCACATATATATCCACCTCCATCAGATGGGAAGTATTTACAGTCCTGCATATTTCAGGGCTTGAAATAACGATATATGGCTGTTGAGCTCACCATTTTCCCCACACATTTGCTATTAAGTCAGACCTTACTCACAGGCTCTCAAGCGACTGACTACAACCCATGGCTACTAGAGATGCCCCCAGTTTTGGCACTCAGTTTGGTGTGCCCACCTTGCTTCAGCCCCACTAGCTGGCACTCGTGATGAGAACTGTCCCTGGCAACACAGGGACTTGCCCCAGCCCCTGGATTCCTTGTGCACCTACCCAGGGATCAGTGCATTGCTGACTTCCTAGGAAATCACTGGGCAGCTCAGATCACTACAAAGATGAACAGCTCAAATTCTTGCAGAAAGAACAGTGGAGGATGATCTAAAGTGGGTGGAGGAAGTTATGCAAAACTCTGGCTAGACAGACCCAAAAAAAGAAAAAACATAAACCCACGCCCTCTGTCTGGTGATCTTGATGACTGAGCAACAGTGGAAACGCTTTTATTTGCCAAAAAGAGCTTCCCTACTCCTTAAAAGGAGCTGTGCACACTCATCCCTGTCTTTGTGGTCCTCTTAAGTACTTGTATCTCCAATGCAAGGAATGAAAAGCTGGTCAAAATTCGTCACTGGAATGAAATGTGAGCTTCCTGCCGTCACTCATCCCTTTCCCTCTTCCTTTCTCTGCGAATAGATAAGGAGGTGGTTCTCTCCAGAAGGCTTTGTTTGCTTTGTGAGGCATTTCAAGCCGAGTGCCCGAGGCTGTAAGGTTAATGCTGCAGGACAGGGTGTATTGTTTCTCAAGTCAAGTTCTGATTTGTGCAAGAAGGAAAAAAGTAATTTCTCATGCTGTTTTCCCCTGTTGTAAACAGAGATGGTTAGAAGCAATTTTTTGCAAAGGTTTTGGTGAGACATGGAAAATGTGTCTGTTCTCTCTGTTTGCAACCAGCCTTTCTCGTATTTTTTTCCTTCTAACCAGCTATTTTGAAATAAGTCTGATTAGCCTACTCCTAGCACATATTTTGGATTATGGCATTGTAAAATGTTTTATGGTGTGTATGTACTGCATACACGATGTATTATTTTCTTAAATCTATCATCAATTATTTTTTTTTCTTTGGCACTTCCTGTCAGATAAACAGAGAACTGAATTTGGACGTGAATTTTATGGGTGGAGAGGGAAGGAAAAGAGGAGGTGGAGGGGGAAGGAGCAGCAAATTGTTTTGCAAAGAGTTTCTGGGCTGCAGCCATGGTTTTGTTTGAAAACATAGATATATACCCACTGACTGCTAATGTTAAAAATAGCATAATGGCAATAATCTATGAGGAGGCCTAAGTTATAGGTTCTGTAGCTATTAATGAAAAGCACCTATGGCTCCCAGTGTCACTTGCCACATGTTGGATTCATGTCTCAGTCCCAAAGGTTTGTGAGATGAGGGAAACCAGCCCACAGAGGCTAATCTGGTAATTCTTGTATGTTCCTCTGTCTCCACAGAAAATAGTAATAATCCCCTGACTAGTCCAGTGAGAAACAAACTCAGGTTAGGTGACATAACCTTTGCTGCCCCATTAGCAGAGGCCTGGGAGCAGTCTGGGGTGGGGGGAGGAACAGGATCCATGCTTAGGATGTGGTTGTGCTCCATGGAGGATGCTTTTCGAGATTTTCCCCTGCTGGGCTAGGAGTGGTGGAAACCCTGCCCACAAAAGAGAGGTGGAAATATTTTTATAGCTGTTTGTACTTGCATTTCCCCAGATTATTCAGATCCTGCAAGGATGAATGCAGTAACACTTGCAAGTTACTCAGCTACTATGGTGTTGCAAGCTATATGAGGTAATAGAGAAATATTTCATTCATTTCCAGGGACCAGCTCACTGGCCTTTTTCCAGCAGCACTGTAAACTTGTAAAACTGATGGATCAGTTTCCCAAGGGTCTTCATTACCAAGACTTCTGACTTCTCAGCAACTGGAACAGCCTTGTAAACTATTCAGAACACGCAAGATGCTTAAAATAAGCTTGCAATTAGTGCTCCCCGGGGTTTTGTGCTGGGCTTCTTTTCCCAAAGATTCTTTTCTGTCATATTTAGCACAGGAGAATTAGATGAGGCTCTCTTGGGGCTTATCTCTGTCAACAGGAAAAGGGCACTTCTAAATGAAATTAAGTGCTACTGCTCCCTTCCTCAAATGCAAAATCCACTGCAATGACTAAGTTATGTCTCTAACCGTTAAAAAAATTCCAAACATTGGGATTACTTGGATTTGGTTCCAAAGGAGCTTAGCACAAATATGTGTATAACTGAATTTCAAACATAGTTCTGCATGTGAATTAAACTCCACAAAATGCCATTACTTTGACTTTTGCCATATAAAATATGAGCTGGTGTGTGCCTCATGTCTCTCTCAGCTGTTCTACTCTGATATCCCTGTCCCTCTCTGTCATTAAGGCAACCACTTCCAGAGTGAAGCCATCTTCTGTTTGCTGACATCTGGAGCACAGACCAGGTACATGATCATTACACATGGGATACGGGATTCATTTTTCATTTTCTTAAAGGTTGTCTTTAGAGAGATTCTGGTTTTGAAAGTTTAAACAATATTTACACATCTAATGATAAGATATATGATATATATATATATATAATGTGGAATATGGTGTAAATAAATACGTAAGATATATGCCAAATGGCTATACTGGTTACAGGGTTTTTTTCACTATAAAGGAAAAAGAAATTAAAATTGCCCATGCATACTTCTGGATGATAAAAGCTGTGAGCTGTGCCCTTCCCCTTCAGTTTCAGGCAAACAAAAATAAAACAGGAGCAGAAGAACCACTTTGTTCCCCAGCCCTGCCCCCGGGTGTATAAATAGCAGGCCAGGCGGCCCTGCTCCCGAGTGGCTGCTGGAGTTCCGCTCATTCCAGGGATCTTTGGACACCCTCTTATCAAAACAGAGAGGCTGACTTCACTCCCGCTCTCCCCTGATTGATTTCATGTTGGAAACAGGTAACTCGACAGCTTCCATTGTCCTTGAATTAGCCACCTACTTCCAGAGGTCAAGCAAACAGCCTGAAGGTCCCGAAACTCACTTCAGCTAATTGCTGCCAAAATTCCTTCTCGGCAAAATAAGCAGGGCTGGAGCAGTCCTGGGTGACAAATGTTCTCCAGAGAGATGGACAGAAACCATCCCGAGCAGGCTAACGAGGGGTATCGAGCTACAGGGCTGGGGAAGAGGCGAAATGCGAGACAAAGTCCAGTGCCAATTTTAAACCTAGGGGCCAGAGCCACAGAAAGTTTCTACTTGATTTTAATAGGCTTTGAAGTTTTGGTCAAGCTGAGGTGGAGCTGAGCAGGGGCATTAGGACATGGCTGTCAGGTTCAATCCTGGAGGCTCAGATTTCCACTGGGCACTAGCATGGCCCTTTACTTGCTGAAAGCTTTCTGGCATGAACATTTCCTACCAGCTTTCTGCTTTTGTATTTTTAGAAACAATATGAGTTTAGACACAATAGGTGGTGGCTAGAACTTTTCTCTCTTCTCCCTCTCATTTTCACTGTTTTCTCCTTCAAGCTGTTTTCAAGCTGTTTCTTTAACTAGTCACTAATATATTTTTCTGTCACTTAGCACAGACACTCCAGGTACTGCTGTGCAAATCTGTGTCATGAATTTCAACATGTACACTGTGCCTAAAATGATTGATGTCACTGTTCTGCCACTCTCATGTATTCTTTAGAATGAAAACTTCTAAAGACAGTGAGGGTTGTATCACTGAGCTTTGGAGGGTGGTTCTCACGCAGAGAGGGAAAGTGCAGGCCTGTGCCCAGCTAATAGGCTGCAGGCACTTCATGTTCCTCCAAAGTACTGTCAGCTCCTTTTTAACCCTAGATTGATTGATGTGACTTCATGTCCCACCTGCAGCTGCACAGATGCTGTGGACAGAAAGCTTGTAGAGCCAATTGCATCAGGTCCTGCTTCACTTGCAGTTGTTTATATATAGCCTGACCTCTACAGGAAGTGGCTGGTATGTTTTTCCATATGTGGGTATAGTAAATAAGCTCGGAGACCAACTGAGATATCCAGTTTTGATTTATCCATGTTAGGTGACCACCTTGCTCATAGGAAGCATGAATGAGAAATACTTCAACAGCAGCTTTTTCTTTGTTTTCCTCTTCCCTTAAATTGCCTAAGAGAGTATTTTACTCTTGCTTTAACAGCCTTAAACTCTAAAATACTGTTTTCTCCATCTTTTTTGTTCCCTATCCTGTTTTGAAACCAACAGGGTTCTGAGAAAGATGTTCCTGTTCACTTGCACGGGGGTTGGACTAGATGACCTTTTAAGATCATTTCCAACCAAAACTAGTCTATGACTCTATGACACTATGACACTAAGTGGTCTGCTTCTGCTGCCCTGCAAACATCAGCACAATAATGTTTTGCATCTAAGACGGTGAAATATAATTTAATACTGGCACTCTCTGTTTCCATCTCTACTCAGACCTCTTAGCAGCCTTGGACTCCTGTGGCTCTGGTCTGAACATCTCTCCAGACAGAGCTTGCAGCATTTCTGCACTTTCCTCCCAGCACGGCTTCTTGCTGTTGCCAAGGGCAGCCTGTGTCAGACTAACCTCACAGCTGTCCTGTCATTGAGGTTATAAACAAAGGCAATGTGTCAGATTTCATTCATCTGGGCTTCAGGACAGCATCTAATGTCTGCTTCAATTCTTACACTGCCATCGTTTCTATGCCAGGTGAGCAGGAAGACTGCAGCAGGGAAGACTGCAACAAGAAGTATGAAGCAGAAAGGTAGTTAATGGAGTTTGTTTACATATTTGTATATAATCATATAAATATATGGCTATAAAATTTAAAGGTCTTGAAAACTTTCCTGTTTAATATTTCCACAGTAAACTAGACACAAAGGCTGCAAGTTTGCTAATGACATTTGTGGACTACAAAATTTGGGAGGCCCTTTCAGGAGGGAGAAATATCTGAATAATGTTATAAGAACAACAATGTAATGGAGTTGAATTCAGGAGCATAGATAACAAAAACACATGTGGATATAATTTATCAGTAACCTGAAAATGGGAGAAAAATAGGAAAAAAATTAATCAACTGGGAAATTCTCCAGTACCTGTGAAGCACTGATACAATTTTCTTTGGAGAGGGAAATGTCATTCTGGGACATGTCAGTCAAGATGTTTCCAGTGGAACCACTAAATCCATGGCTGAAGATGACATCAGTGAGGTGTCCTTAGGACACTACATATGATTTTCATGTCTCATGCTCATGGAAAATACAGATCTGAACAGGTGTAAGGAAAGGCTACTGAGATCACCAGGAGTGCTGCAATCTTTCCTTACAAATGGAGGCCAAGGCAACCTTGGCTTGTTCAGCCCAGGAAAATGAAGGTTGACGGGGGTATGGTTTCCCTCTAAAAATACCCAGGAGTCAAACAGCAGTGAGGGAGAACTATTTAAACCATATGTGACTAAACTTAGTCTGGAAATAAGATGCAGGTTGCTGGCCATTAAAACAAACAGGGGCAAGAACAGTCTTCCAATGGGAACAGCTGGGACTAGAAAAGCACAGGTACTTCTAAGATGTAAATTCAGTTGGGAAGAAATGCTGTAGCATTTCAGGAGGAAAAGGCTCAGGCTTGACGGCTCCTGGATCCACCCAGGGAGGGCACAACTGTTTCTGACAATGAGGGATGCTTCTATGTACCTGTGGTCCCTTCTGTCCCTCTTGCTCATCTTGATTCAATGCACAGAATTTTGACCAGAAACATCAGCACAATGCAGGTTTCAGTCTTCTGGGTGTGACACCCAGATCTATGGGGCAGCCAACCTTGCAAAGTCAACAAGGAACTGGTGTTTTCGCAAATAAATCCTTGCAAAACAATTCACACGTAACTATCACACTGGTGTGTACAAGTTTGGTTCAAATTCCTAAAATGTATAAACACAAGCTTCTCTGGTGGCTGTTTTTTGGGTTTTTTTTTTCCTGTCTTCTTTCTCAGTAAAGTCTACGTGTATTTTATTTACTGTGGGAATTGCTATTAGTTGCTATAATATTTATGTGGGCAGCAGTTAAAATAAGATCTCCTGGACATGTTCCCTGATCTTACTGCTCTCATACTTGTTTTGTATTTCTCTGGGGAGAAAAACCCCAAACAAGTCTAGAGGTGGTTACAAAAGCCTAGAGAGGTTTCTCTGTATGCACAGCTTTTTGTATGGCTTTACCTAAGGAGTTATAAAATCCAGAGCAGCTAAGTCAATGCAACAGGAAAGGCAAGTTGTTTTGATTTTTTTTCCCTTATTTCCAAACACTTGTAAATGTATTGTTAGACATGTTGATACAGTGGGTGTCACTAGCTTGGACTATGCTAATTTTTGTACTGGTTCAATTGTGTGAACTGGCTGAAGGGCTTTGACTTGAGGATGATGTGGGGTTGTGGTGGTGGAGCTCCAAACAGCATCTGCTGAGTGCCCAGGCTGAACAGCAGAACAGACCCTATAAAAAGCCTGTGCTTTTGTGAGTGAGTGGAATAAAGGTAGGAATAAAGCAGAGGAGCTGCCTGCTCCCCTGCTGTGCCCTCTGTCCAAAGCCCTGTGCCAGGCTGCTCCCAACCTGCCAGGCTCTTCGTGCTGCAGCTTGCACCCACTCCCTCCCCTGGTCAAGGCAACCCATCACACACAAGCCTACAGGCAAAGCTGCACCTCCTCTCCCACGGCATTAATTATTATAAATAACTGCAAGGATCACTCTGAAAGTCTGGCTGTTTACCTGCCAAACCCTACTTAATAGGTATTCATGGTGGATCTCAAACATAACTCATCAAACAAAGACATCACTCAGCAAGCCCTTCCTGCACAACTGATGGACTGTAATTAAACCACACCAAGCCACAGGTTTCTGCATTAACAGTTCCTTGCCAGCAAGGGAAAGGAAATTAAGGCAGGCAGCTAGCTTCAAGAGGTAAGAACAGAGATATCTGAGGGCATTACTTCCATAACTTGCTTTACTCTGTCAAAAATGGTAAATATGAGGTCTGATTTTTTTTTTTCCCTCCTTTTTTCTTGACCGGTATTGCTCCATTTGAAAAAGCAGAAAGGGCTATGCCAGCCTGGGGTTGAGTAATCCAGTAGTTAGTTGTTAGTAGCTGTGAAGGAATTTGGAAGAACTGGTTTCAATTCTTTGACAGTTGATTCCTTGCATGTATAAATGTTTATTGCCTCTGGTCACCATCTGTAAAATGAGGCTAATGCCTCACAGCAGGGCTAAGGATGAAGCTGTTCAGGCTGTGACGCTCTAAGAAGCTTCAGATTGATTTCAGTCCCTAAAATGGGCCACGTTTAATGTGATAAGAAGATAACCTTAAGCTTCTGAAAAGGTTAATTGTGTTTCCTGGAATGAAGAGGTTTAGTTGCTGTTCCATTGGTTTGGACTCACAAGGTAGAAATGTTTAACCTGTGGCATGGGCTGTGGCATCCACAGAGGTGGTCCTTCTTTTACCTGAGGAGGAAGGAACAAAACAGATATTCCTAGCTTAGAACTAGGAATGACCAGGCTCCAAAGTGCCTGCTCAGTCACTTCAAAGGAGTCTAGTAATAACATACATTTCCTCTGTTTATGCAATTTACCAAGATTTTAGATACACTGTAAATAATGAGTATTTTATTAGTAAATATTATTTTTGCTTTACAAAGGAAAGCACCAATAAAGAAAAACTAAAGAAAGCTTGATTAGCTAAATAAAAAAAAAAAGAAATCAGGGTATAAAAAAGACTAATAAATCCATTAAGAGCTTCAATGGATAGAGTGGGAACACCAACACTGTTAACTTTTCAATCTGATGAAAACCACGTGTTTAAAATGTCTTGATCACCGAGCTGGGGGGCAAACTGCTGTCAGAGAGGACACAGCTACAGAAGTAACACAAGAAAACATGCTCAGTGAGAAAATGGGCTGATGACAGGTGTGAAGATGGTCAGCATAGCTGGGGGGAGAACAGGGCTCTAAGAGAAGAGAAAAAAAAAATGACAAGTTAGAGAAAACTTTAGCACGAGGTGGTTTTTTTTGGCTGACAAAGCTGTCCCAAAGTGAATTGGGTGGGTGCTGCTGCCGAGCTGGCTGGATCCTGAACCTCCTACCAGCCACTCTGCCCAACCACATGGCTCCTCCCATGCAAAGAATTCTCTGGGCTAACTGGACTTATTGTGGTGGACAGGATGTATGAGGGAGAATGCAATTCAGCACTGGGTATCTTTCCAAAGCAGGGACAGGGAAAAAAAAAAACAAAAAAACCACAAAACCCACCAGAACAAACCAACCAAACAACAAAACCACAAAATACCAAACAAACAGAAAAAGAAAAGTTCTTCTGTGATACCAGTTCTAGGTGGTTTGGGCTTCACTGTGACCAAAGTGTAACAGCCTGGCCTGTCAAAAGCTGACTGCAGCCCCTGCTTCTCAGAAACACATAGAAATTATCTAATTTATTGCATTTTTGGCCAGAGATATCTTGGACCTGGAAATAAGCTGTTATGCTCTAGATGATATTCACATTAACCTCTTTAGACAGAGGGTTACTTTGTGCTGAACACCAGTTATACACTGAGTGTAAATATTTACCCCAGCTTTACCTTCAGAAGAAAAGCAAAAGTGAAAATAGCAGTGCACTAAAAGTACAGCTTGCAGCTGTAGCTGTGTGCCTTAGCACACAGAAAGGTATGTTATATTAAGTGCTGCTTAATTAAGAATAATTCGACTGTGCATTGTTAATCCGTTCATAATTTATGGGCTACTTTTTCAGTTTACAAAAACCCTTTAGTGCTTCGCCACCACCGCAGGTGATATTCTCTGTCAGTTCTGCAGTGCCCATTACCTGGCACCTAAGGCATTTCATTAGCATTTAAACGAGACTTAAGAGCCTGAGTAATTCTGAGATAGGCTGTATCTGCCTGGCTAGATGACTACTGCATTTAATTAATTTCCAGACTCCTTCCTTCCTTGTTCAGAGGGAAAAATGCAAGCTCTGTCTAAAATCTGGTAGTGGTAGGAAGAACAGGCAGGCCACAGTTCTAGCTGCTGCCGAGGTTTCTTCCTCAACTTACTATCTCCAATTTTGCTATTTGACTTTAATGAAAAGCTTTTCCTCAAAGAGGAGAATATTTGAAAAGTGACCAAGAATGGAGCGATCTCGAGGTAATGAGTTGCCTCTATTGCTATTCCCCATCTCTGGAGGCAAAGGAAAACAAGATTCATTTGTTACAAACTGATCACGCCACAGCGAAGCAGTGACGGACTTAAAGATGAGACTGCCAGCTTTGAGCTGGGAGTGGCACTGGCCTTGCCGCAATGGGTGGGTATGGTGCAGATTGCATGCAGGCTCGCCAGGGCTGAAACCTGCTGCAACACCAACCTGCAAAAGTCTCTCTGTATGTTCTTCGTCAGCCACAATGAATTAATGTAATACTGTCTTGAGATGCTGCCTGTGCAAGCTACTTCTCCAACAGGAAAAGCTGAAGGCTTTGGGAGAACTGAAGTGGAAAAGGATGTTTTTCACTAACATGGCAATGTGCAAAATCAAGCAGGACCCACAGGCTGTGTGCTCTGGTGAGCTGAGAGCAGATTGCTACCCAAGCAGTCAGCACAGGGATATGCTGACACTGGAGAGATCACGTGAGTCACACTGGGGACTGGGGTCCTGGAGCTTTTTCTACTCTAATAAGTAAAACAGCTTCAGAGTGACCTACAGCCCTTGTGACATAATGAAAAATCCCCGTGTTGGGTAATTTTTACCTCCATGAATTAAAATCATGTGAAGTCTGTTTGTGTAATAGGGATTTTTAGTTTTGTCTGATTGGAGAGACTCAATAGGAAAAGAGCAGACTAAGGAAAGATTTCTGAAACAGTGGTTTGGGTACAATAGTAGGGGGTTTAGATGCTTTTCTTGTAGAGATGCTGTTTGAGGTGCATTTGTCCTAGTTATGGCAAGTGAGAAGACAGCTCAGTGGGCTACTGTTAAAATACCCCTGTTAAGGGTCACTGAGCCAGGACTCCAAGGAATGAACAGGCCCTGGTTTCATGCACACCCAGGCACCAAGGGCACAGGTCTTCTAACCCAGTACCAGCTCCAGCCTGAGGGCTCCTGTTTGGGGTAGCCGGTAAGGGTAATGGGCACAGCAGGGTCAAATTCAGGCTTGAGGCTGTGCAGGTGGCAATAAAAGTAAGGGACAGTGCTCTGGGGCCAGAGGGGTGAGGCAGGGCTGTCCATTATGAGAACTGTGTGTTGTGTTGGATGGTGATAAATAAGAATTTAAAGCTTTCTTCTGCACTCTTCCCAGTACATCCATGCTTGAGGAGGGTACTGAAATCCTTTGAATTATACAGATAATGGTGCTGTTAACGAGATGCACATTTCCTTCACAGCCACTTTTACTTGTAGCGACTTCTTGTCGCATGTGAAGTTTGGCAGGGACCGCAAGCCTCACCAAGCTGGGCGGTGCAGCCGAACGTGACTCCGAAGCGCCGCCGCTTCATCTTTGCCCTGTTCCTGCCTCTCCCAAGGCAGCGGCTGGTGCTGGCAGGCCCAGCAGTGCTGTCCCAGCCAGCCTGCCCCTCTCCACGGATTCCCAGCTGCATTCCCAGCTGGAGAGTCTCCGTGTTAAAGAATCAGTCCTATAACAATCTGATCAAACATCACCTTAGAACCTGGTTCATTTCATGCACCCACTCCTACAGAGAAGCTGTGCCAGGGATCTTAATTTCTGGCGGATTCCTTCCAATTTCGGCGTTGAACTTACGCATGGCTACTCTATACCTGTTTGTTCTTGTGCCAGCCTTCTCTGTTAGCTCCAACAGCTCTTCTTGCCTCGCCGCCGTTCCCCCACTTTGATGTCCTCAGGGGGCAAGTACATCCCTGTTATTCCTCACGCTGCTCCACATTAAATCAACCAAACTCCCTCTTTCCGTGGGGTCTCCTGCTCCGCCTCCGGCTGCCCCCGCAGCTTCCAACCATCCCTGCCCGGCACCGCAGCCCCTTCCTTCAGGCGGGCACACGGGGAGCGGCCCCTTTACCCTCTCGCCCTTGCGCTTCACAGGTGCGCCCGCAGCTGCGTGTGCGTAAATCAAAGCGGGGCGAAAGTGAGCGTTCCCCTGTTAAAAACAAAACAAAACAAAACAATAAAAACAACCCAGCAAACCTGGGCACGGCGCGCACTTTCCGGCCCCTGCCCCGCTCCCTTGGCGGCCGGGCAGGGCTGGGCCGGGCCGGGCCAGGGGAGGAGCGGCGGGAGACGGAAGTGAAAACAAGAGCGGGGGGACGGAGCTGCCGCCTCGCAGACGCGTCGCGGTGTCCTCGCCTCTCCGCGCTGTGCCGCACCGCCGGGTGAGTGCCGGGCCGGCAGAAAGCGAA
>WEIU01012855.1:29182-44392 GCA_013389925.1 Aegithalos caudatus | reverse complement strand
GCTCCGCGGGGCTCCACGCCTGGCGCCCCTGGAGCGCCCCTGGAGCGCCCCTGGAGCTCTACGTCTGGGGCTGTGCGAGCGCCTGGAGCCGAGACGGAGCGCTCCTGCGGGGAACTCTGTTTCCCAGTCTGCGGTGCCCGTGGGGCTCCTGGTCCCGGGGCGGTGGGCAGAGGGGGGTGCTGGGTGCCCCGGGACTTGTGCTTCCTCCGGCACGGCCGCGCCGGGGCGGGAAGGCCCCGCTGGTGCTGCGGTGGGGGCGGCTCTGTGCCCCGGCCGGCAGCTCCTGCCGGGGATTTGAAATTCCCCCTTCCAGACGCAGGTCCGCCAGGCGTTTGCTCGACTGAAGGAAAGTTACGCAGTTTCACCCTTAGCTGGTTTGTTTCCACAATGCTCCCCACGTGAATCGAGGTTGGTGGTTTGCCGGAAAACAAAGGAAAACACCTTTAGCTGTTACCCTGGCACATTTTAAGAAATTTGTTAAATAAAACTTGGCATGGGTCTAATTTGTTTGCCGTCCCTTCCCGGTGTATCTGTCAGGCTAGAGATGCAGATATACCAGAATTAAAGGGGTGAGAAAAGAAAGTTAAGTGATGCTGAGTGGGATGCATGGTATTTCATTGTGCACTTTTTTCCCTCCTATTTCCAGTTGCTACAAATGAAAAAGAGTGCTATAAATTCCTAATAGAATTCATTATTTTTCCTGGTCTGTAATTGTAACTAGCTGATGTTCAGTTAAAAAAAAAAAAAAGAGAAAAAAATCTGCAGAGGTACTTTAGTTTCAATTGCTGGGTAGACCCTTCTCACCTGTGTCAAACAACTGCACGGTATGCTGGTGACTGGACCAGACTGGTTGCTTTTCTGCAGTCTCAAAATTTACAGTGACCTGTCACTGCAGTGGATTTCATTTACCACAAGTTAAAAGAATGTGTATTATTATGCAGAAAGAAATCTGTGACTAATTCAGATCCTCTTTTTTAAAATAATTCTGTGCACAGGGTAATTAAACAGCTTGGTTTTCGTTTTAGTGGTGAGCAAGCCTCCTAAGAATCCTAGCTCAAACTTGGTGGGGACTTTTCTTCCTCCTTAGCCCCGGGAAAGTTCAGTCTTGTGTGTTTCCCCTTCTGTACATTGGTGCTTGTCGAGGTTTTTAAGGGTGGGTTGAGTCAGCCTCTGAGGTCAGAGCTGCCCCTTTGCTGGATGCCAACAGGCAGTGGTAGGTTGGGAATGGCCCAGTTACCCAGACACCTCTGGTACAGGCTCCAAATTCTGCTTCCTGATATATATATCTTGTACTGCCTAATGCCAGTAGCTCTGCTCTGGTTACCTGAGTGGCTGTCGGTGTGAATAAAACTCATTGATTTAGAAAAAAAGCCTTTAGCCGTGGATCACTTCTGCTTTGGGAGGTGAACCCAAACACATGCGTTGTGGATGGCTCTCTTGGGGAGTGACATCCTTGTATTGATGGGGGCTCTGCAACAGCCCTGCTCTCATGCTCCTTGTGGGTGGGCTGCATTTGGAAAAATCTACCGCCTCTGAGAAACTAACGTGGCCCCCCTGCAGTGTAGGAACAGCTAAAACGGGGCTTTTCAGAATTTGGTGGGGTTTGCAGCTGCCTGCTGCTGCTTGGCTGAGGGTCCACCTTAAATGTCCCTATATGAGTATGGAATCTGGCTGAGCCCCGGTGTAGTTTTACACCAGCCCGCCCTGGTGTGCTCCTGCCGGGTTTCAACTATACAAAAATAGATGGCATCCACTACCTAAGATGTCATTGAAACATTACTTATCTGAGGTGGAACTGAAGCCCTTATCTTTGACGCTGAACAGCACTTAAATATCTCAGTTGCCTTTTAAAGGTAATTTGTTGCCCACATTTGTGGAGAGGGGGATGCTTGGGTTTTGCTTCCTCAGCATTGAATCGTGACTGTGGATATTTTGCTTTAGCTCACAGATTTAATTTTGAGGGTTGGTTTTAATACCTGTCTTGTTTGTGACATTGTTCTGCCACTATGAAGCTATGCTATAAAAATAAAAAAAGTCACAGGGATTTTATTTTCTTCTGTTTAACCGCAAAGTTGTGATGCTTTGACATTGTTGTGTTTAGAAATAAGCTTTGAGCTGATGACATGGCAGCATATGATATTAATTTTGTTAGAAATGAATGTGCCAGTAGTGCTAATGTCTTCCATACTTTAGTTTAAGAGATACTATCAATTGATGTTTGTCTCAATATTGACTTTTTTTAAGCTGAACTTCAATGCTGGATGGTTTTACCCCCCCTGCCCCACACAGTGTTTTTCTCAGTAAAAAGTAGTTGTCAAACATTTTGGCAGCAGCAGCGGCAGTTCTCCAAGTTGTGTTTCTTCCTCAGCTATGGAGGGAAACAACATATGAGGAATAAAAGCACAAGTCATGACAGACCTGGTGTGGGGTTTTTGGCTGTTTTGGGGGGAGAGGAATACAGCCACAGAAATAAGGCTTTCAAAATTGCAGACAGTGCCTTTTGTTTTTATCATCTTTAAATTAAAACTCTAATCCTCTTCTGCAGGCATCAGTTCTTTGGATTTGGTCCTTGAATACTGAACATCATGAGCAACTACAGCGTGTCTTTGGTCGGGCCGGCTCCCTGGGGTTTCAGGCTTCAAGGGGGCAAGGATTTCAATGTGCCTCTGTCTATCTCTCGAGTAAGTGCATTTCCTTCTTTTCCTGCATGTGGGTATCTGTTATGCTGTGGCCAACCCACAACCTTCAGACAAAGCCATTAATTACAGACACTGGGGCTCAACTTGCCCTGTGGCTTGGAGGACTGTTGGGGGTCAGGGAGGGAGGGATAGAGGGGAAAATAAATCTTTATTGTATGAAGGCTCCAAGAAAATTAGCCTAGGAAGGACTTGTTCATTTGAAATGGTTGTTTTATCAGCTTTTGTTTATTCAAATAACAAAATAAATTACCCTTGAATTCCCTTCCCTGCTCTCATCCAGAAAGCAGAGATGCAGAGGTTGGAGGCTGACAGGAAACAAGCAATTTACTTTGCTGGGCTGAGCCCTGTGCATTTCAAATGGGAAGCAGTGGGGAAAAATCACTTGTGTTACCCTTGTTTATTCAGCAGCTCTTAGCTGCTTGAGGATCTTGTGGTGTCTGCTATTACAAATCCTACCATTTGTAATAAAAAGGTACTTAAATGACAGTAGTTGTAAATAGCAGTTCATTAATATTTGCCTGAATAAACGTGCCAGTTTCTCATGAGTGTTTTAGAGAGTATGTGCTCTGAACTGGTATTCAAAGGATTTGAGGAACTAAGTCAAAACAAATATGATCTTTGTACCCAGCACTGTCTAACTAGTTTCCTACTTTAAAACTGTGTTTTCGGGGAAGGCTTGTCTTTCACTGTGGGCAGAGTTTCAAAGCCTTTTTCAGATGGCTGAAGCACTTTGCACATAAAATATAGGGAAAATCTTTGCAGTACTGAATTTCTAGGATCACTGGAAATCTCTGGGTGAAGGGACTGGCTTTTGATGGCACCGTACCCTGACATCTTTAAATCTGATTAGCCATGTGGAATCATTTATATACAAATGGCCCCTCCTCTGTCAACAGCTCTCCTCTCCCTCCTGCATTTTTGTGGAGTTTAATGACAAAGATGAATTATTTTTTACACCTGTTGGGATGGCAGAATTGATACCGGGAGATAGAGCAGGTTTCTATTTGGGTTTATGCATCATGGTGATATTTTTAGCTAATCTTAACTAGGGTTTCAAACCCTTCCAGTTCATTTAGTCTTGGCTTATCTTATCCACTAGTTGATTATGCTGGTGAAATTAAAGTACAGTTTGGCTCTGAAAAATTCTTTTTATTTAGCTAAAATAGACTGGAGAGCTGTAGGAATGCCTGTGTACTGATTAGGACAGTTAATACTTGAGTCAAGAAGGGGTTGAAAAGCAGTTTATTCCTGGATTTCAGGGACTTTAAAGCTGAATGTAATTGAGTTTCTTGTTCAGTAGCTGGTTACTAGTACACTAACAAGAAACTTGAACTGGGGATGTGGATGACACTCTACAGATTTGATGATACAAGGGCTTTCGTGACAAGGATTTACAAGGGCACAGGAGCTTGCCTGCACAGGGTACTCGTGCATGATCCTGACAAGCAGTTAAGCACTATAGGCAGTAAGTCATGCAAAACAACCAGCTTCAGGAATGGGTAATACTTTTTTTGTGGAGGCCTCTGTTATCACGGAGATCTAGAGTGCAGTCCTGCTGTAAGCAGGCTTCCCATCTAAAAGAGGAAATATATGTTGGAATTAGCCTAGACTACAACTTTATTGCAGGAATCAAATGCGCTGTGGCACGGAGTAGCCTGGAGGAACTGGCCTGAAGAGCTACCTATAAAAGCCTCAGTTATGGGATTGCCTAATGACAAATGTCAGTGCCCACAAGAGCAGAACATAATGAAAGACAGGGACTGGTGTGGTTTTGGAGCTTTAATTTGTGTATAGGCAGGGAAGCACAATTACCACTTCACCTCAGCACCGCTCCTCAGCTGCACCGTGTCATCCTACTTGCAGTTAAGGGTATGCAAGTTAGAATGCCTGGTGCCTTTTTTTAAATTCCCCCCTCTTCTCTCAATTGAAAANCCCTTCTCTAAATGAAAAAAAAAAACCAAAAAAAAAAAAAAAAAAAAACAAAAAAAAACCAAAACAAAAAAAAAAACCGCCCCAAGCTTAGTTCTGGTATGCCAATCCAGCTTTGGCCTGATAGTTTTTACTGGAAGAATTCAACACCCATGTTCCTGGTATGCTAGAACAGCGTGTACAATTCACCCCCCAAGCCCTTCTTTTCCTGATGTAGAATAAATTCCTTCCTGTGTCTGAAGGCTGCTAATTAAATTATTTTAGCAAAACAGTAATGAGACAGCATAATTATGTTCCTTGGCAAGGAGGATTCTTTGGTTTTGTTTTTAATTTGTCCTCTAGATGCTGAAGATGAATGCTGGGCTGCTGAGGGCTAATTTCCTGCTTTAGTTTAAACTCCTTGAAATTAAGTTTAAATAAAGTTTATGAAACACAGAGAATACACTGGTTTCTAAAGCTGTTTATCTGAAAAGTTAATCTCTTCACTAACGATTTGAACAAATTAAGATCTTATAGTTCCTTGAAGAAAGTTTTTAGTAAGTCACTTGAGTTTATACAGGATACGGTTTAAAAGGGCATATTCCTTGTAACCTCTGTATGGTAAAATGAGCCTACTTTGTGTCCTTTAGTTGAAATTCTTATGGTCAGCTAAGGTTCACATTAATGCAGGAGTAGCAGTTGATTTTTCATAAATTAGTATATTAATTTTCATAAATTAGTAATCAGAACTTCATAACCAATAGCAACAGTTATTGCAGGGTTATGTCAGTCACTTTATATAGCTGAGTGCTGTAAAGTTGCTATGTTTAATTATACAGCTGTACACACTTTATGGAAAGTAATAACGGTGATGTTGGGGTTGCTGTGATGTATGTATGCATACGTGACATATATAGCATATATGTGTGTACAACACAGACACATGTGGAACTTGTTATGTGAGCTTGTATCTGGCTGGACTTGAGCAGGGTGGCTTTTCCCAGTCCTCCTCCCTGCCTGGTGAAGACACTTGTCTGACCCCTGCAGAGTGCCATTGCACAGGTCAGGAATTTAACATCGGGAAGCTGCTGTGGGGCGGGAGCGGTGGTGGGAGTGTGATGGGCGGTGTGGTTCCCATGGAGCAGGGGCCCGTGGGAAGGAAATTGCTCTGGAAGTAGTAAGGGATAAAGGGTGGCTTGAGGTTTATTAACAGCCAAGTGTTAAAGTGGCTCAGGCTGCCACATGTAAATGTACTGCAGGGCTTCCAGGTAACTAATTCTGAGGTGGTATTTGTGAGAGATTGCAAACTGTGAGCAGTTAGCCTGCAGTGAAGAATACAGAAGTTACTAGAGCCCAGGTGTGCAAACTTAGATTATTCTGAGTTGCTGTTCTTACTGCTTCCTCATGGTGGTTTATGTTCATTAAAGAAGCAACTCTTGTCCTTATTCCTTCAAGACCCATACTATGATGCAAAAGTCAGGGAAAAAAAGGGAAATCTAGAGGAGATGAGAACAAGATTTGTTTATGCAAGAGTTTATTCTCATTCAATAGAAGGAACAAATGCAGTTTTGGAAATAAAGTACTCCAATATATTGCTATGTAGGATTCATGAACTTGCTCTTGGGAATGCTAAATTCTGTATTTACAGAATTTGGGATCAATCATATTTACAACATCATCTATATTATTTAGGTGCAACACAGTAGCTTTTAAAACTATCCATACTTCTTTAAACTTTGAATTAACATTATATTTGCTTTACTTTTTGGGGAGTTGGTTGTTCCCCATGCTTCATTAACAAAACCAGAATAATCTCAGTAAGCATGACTAACATTAGCACTGTCAAAACTGCTGTGCTTTGCAGATTGAAATAAATGGGGTTTGGTATTGATGATGTATTCATTATGTTGGGATGACCTGTGAGAGGTTTGGATACTTGTTCCAAATGTGTGCTTGACATATTAGTAGCTTAATCAATTTTTTTGTGATGCAGTAACTCAAGGGTGATTCTCTCTGTTTTATGGCAATATTTACTACTAGGAACAAGGATATACTCAAGCAAAGCTCTAGTTTGAAGAGTAAGGTAGTCTATAGGTGATATATACCCTCCCACCTAATGCAAATACATCAGCTGTTTTCCTGTGTTTAAAAGTTACTTTTTTGTTGAATCCTGGTGACAAGTTTAGCTATTGCCTTTCAGAAGATGTTTCGCTATTTGTTTTTCTCTTGCTTTAGGAATTAAATGGAATACAGTCACATTGAAATGCTTGAGCTGACTGACAGCTCTGTTTTTCTACTGCAACTTCTTTCAGTGTGTTTCCCACACTGCCAGCTTCTTTCTGCTTCAGTGATCACTTTTCTTCTTCAAAATACCAAAACAAACAAACACCACTCCTGTCTCAGAAATAACCTCTTGATTTTGCAGTTTTTTCAGTTTTTGTTATTTCAACTGTTTCAAGGATGTTTTTCTGTGTTGAAGTTGCAAGCTTATAGTTGATGGAAGGCTCATGACAATAAGTCTGTTAGCAAGTACACTCAAGGAGTAGGTGGAAGAGCATCCCACCTTGGAATGAAGTAGGTAATGCAAGTACAGCACATCAGCTGCTCAGCATTCGTCTGACATGAGCATCCTGATGTTCCTTATGCTGATATTGGGAAGTCATTAATAGGTGTGAAAGTAGGGAAAAGACAATAAAGGAAAATGATGTTTTGAGTGGACCTGCAGCATGTCAACTTTGATTGACTGGAGTTTGGCTGCGCCTCTTGTCCTTGTGTTTTTGTGAATTATTTTTTTAAGCTGTATGTGTAATTTCCAGTAAAATCAAGTTTTGTGTAAGTATGAAGTAAGTAATTTTAATGGAGGGCTGGGGAAAATGTCTTTCAATCAGGTATGTAAATAGGAGAGAAACATTAGGATTGCCAGCCTGGCCAGTGATAATTGTGTCAGTAACTTTATGCTTCATCCTGGAAGCTACTGAGAGCTCCTAACTAAACCCCAGCTGTCAGCTGCTGGCATTGCTGTGCTGGGTTGATTTGTTACTGTCTTGTGATGGTTTACACAAAATGCAGCTGAAGATGCATTCCACTACTGCAGCTGAGGTGGATTGGGAACTGGCCAAATGGCAGAGCTCAGGGTTTTGATCAGTGGCATGGAGTCTAATTAGAGGCCTGCGTCCAGTGGCGTTCCCCAAGAGTCAATCCTGGGTCCAGTCCTGTTAAATTTACTCATCAGTGACCTGGATGAAGGGATAGAGCGTGCCCTCAGCAAGAAAGCTGGGAAGAGTGGCTGGCACACCAGTAGGCTGTGCTGCCACTCAGCGAGATCTGGCCATGCTGGAGCTTGGGCAGAGAGGAACATGATGAAACTCAACAGAACACAAATACTGGGTACTGCACCTGGGGAAGAACAACCCCGTGCACCAGCACAGGCTGGGGACTGATCTGCTGGAGAGTACCTCTGCTGAGAAGGATCTGGAGGACAACAAATTTCATGAGCTAGCAGCGTCTTGGTGGGAAAGAAGACCTGCAGTATCCTGGGGTGCGTTAGGAAAAGGAATGTGATTCTGCTCCTGTACTAAGACCTGGTGTGCTGTGTCCAGTTCTGGTCTCCTCAGTACAAGAAAGACAAGAAAATATATTGCAGGGGGGTTGGGGTTCCAACAAAGAGCTGTGAAGATGAGTAGGGGACCAGAGCATCTCTTTTTTGAGAAAAGTCCAGGAGAGTTGAACTTGGAGAAGACATAGCCTGTGCCCAGGACAAGGGACAACAGACACAAACTGAAACACAGGAAGCTCCATCTGAGTATGAGGAAAAACGTCATTATTTCAAGAGTGACAGAGCAGTGGAACAGGCTGATGAGACAGGCTGTGGAGTCTCTTTCTCTGGAAATACTGAAAACCCACCTGGACACAATCCTGTGCTAGCTGTCATATGTTAGCTTGCTTTAGCAGCAGGGTTGAACCAGATGCTCTCCAGGCATCCCTTCTAGTCCCAACCTTTCTGTAATTCTGTAACTTCCTGGCACTGGTCAGAGGTGCTGTCAGACATCACAGCATGTACCTGCTGATCCTGCTCCTCGGACAGCTAATGCTTTATTTTACAGGAGCTATCAGTGGTTATGAAATAAATGGGATTTGCCAAGATACCAAGCAAGAAGTGTTATTCTGTTCTGTTTAATGTTGTTTACAAGATGTGGTTTACTGAAAAATATACTGAGAATGACAAATGAGCTACCCATGCCAAAGTCTACATCCTCTGTGCACCGAGTCCTGAAGGAGCAGAGGTTTTCCTTTGGATAATTACAAAGTTCCCAGCTGCACAAGTGGTTTAATATGAGCAAGTGTTCTGAAAGTCCTGAGTGCTGGTTAGTGCTTCAGAGTTTGCTAGTTGCAAGCAACAGTCTTTAGAGAGCTCCTCAGTTTAACCTGAGGATGGAAAGAGACCTGTTGGTATGGCTGTAATTTCCAAACTGCCTCTTTTATCACTATGGCTTAACATCTTTTTGCTGAAAATTGGGACAAGGGTTGTTTCCTGTGACCATTTGTTTTCCTTCCCTTGTCTATTCTGCCATGCAGTTTAAAGAAGGACAGACCAGCACTGGTGTGTGGGCTTGGGAAGAAGGGAGGGTGTGGGGGAGAGGAGGTGTAAGAAAAGCGTCTGCATCTTGTTCTGTTTGTGACCTTACTTGTTAGACAGCCTCTTCAGACTGAGTAGGAAGCTAATTTTTAAAAAGCAGTTCCTCTGCTGATGTCATTACACCAGAGGTAAAGCTGCCTGTACTGGGAGAAAAAAAAACCAAAACCAAAGAGTTTGTAGCTCAGGGATGTCTGTGTGATGTGTGAGCACATTCTTTTCACATTAAAAAGTGCTGGTTCTTCTTTTTTTTCCCTTATAAGTGACAGTTTAGTTGCAGTATGAGGAATATAAGCTAAATGTTTCATGGTGGAAAAACTAAAGTATTTCTTTGCAGTGTCTACTTCTCAAAGACAGATGTAGTGAAAAAATAAACTCTGATTAGATGTTCAGAGCAGATGCAAAATTGGCAGCCCTTCCAGAGGCCAAGAGACAGGAGCATTTATTGAATAGTAACTGCAAAGTATTAGGCATGTTTTCTTTGCAAGTATCTTGCCCTGGAGGCCTGACAGCTTCTGTCGACTTCCCCACCATTTGGAGATGCTATTTTTAGTGTAACTGTTTTTCTCATTATTCATTGGCTGATGGCTATCAAAAGGCATTGTGAGAAGAGACATGGTGTTGAAAGGTTTGTTTGTTTGACTTTGGTATGGAGCCAGGAGATAACATTGTTGGCTTTTTTTTTTCTTCTTTTTTAATTATTATTTGTTTTGACTTTTTAAGAATAGATTTCATATGTTAGCAATATAAGGGAAAGTGTGAGAGAAAACTGTTTCTCATATGCCTCAGGCAGTGGAAATATGGGAAAGGTGATATTCTTCCTGCCAGTGGTCATAAAACATGAAAATTGAGGCTGAGGTTAGTTTGAACAAATTGGGGGAATAGAATCATCGAATTAATTTAGGTTGGAAAAGTCCTAAAGATCATCGAGTCCAGCCACTAACTCAGCACTGCCAAATCCACCATTAAACCATGTCCTGAAGTGCCACATCTACACATCTTTTAAATGTCTCCAGGAATAGTGATTCAACCACTTTCTTGGGCAGCCCAAGAAAGTTCCAATTCCAATGCTTAATAACCCCTTTGGTGAAGAATGTTCCTCATATCTGATGTAAACCTCCCTTGGCACAACTTGAGGTCATTTCTTCTTGTCCTGCTTGTTTGTTGAGAGAAGCTGACCCTCACCTTACTACAGCCTCCTTTCACGTAGCTGTAGAAAGCAATAAAGTCTCCCTGGGCTTCCTTTCCTCCAGGTTCAACACCCCCAGCTCCCCTTGCTGCTCCCCATGAGACTTGTGCTCCAGACCCTTCATCAGCTCTTTTGCCCTTTTCTGGACCCTCTCCAGCACTTCAATGTCTTTCTTGTAAAGAGGGGCCCAAAAATGAACACAGGATTCAAGATGTGGCCCCAGCAGAGTCATGAGTACAGGGGTACAATCCCTTCCTTGGTGGCCACGCTGTTTTTGACAGAAACCAGGATGCCATTGGTCTTCTTGGCCACCTGGGCACAGCTGGCTCATGTTCAGCTGCTGTCAACCAGCACCCCCAGGTCCTTTTCCACCGGGCCGTTTTCCAGCCACTCTGCCCCGAGCCTGTCACACTTCATGGAGTTGTTGTGACCCAAGCACAGGAACTTTTCCTTGTTGAACCTCATACAGTTGGCTTCAGCCCATTGTTCTGCTGAGTTTGCTTCTACATGTGGCTGTTGCAAGAATAGAGACAGGAGGGATGGAGGCCACTGCTAAGGTCAGTGTTACAGGAATTTGAATGACTCAAGTCTTCAGGGCAGTGACAGCGGTGAAAATATGACAGAACTACCTCTTCAGGTTCCCTTGCTATATGAGGTCCTCAAGCTGAATTTGCAGAGAGAGGTATTACCTTTTCTTAGGAGAGCTGACTTGGGTTCCCTCCCTCCTCCCAGTTATTTGCTTCTTTCATTATTCACCTTTCAGCACTGTCAGCTACTCGGGTGGTGTCTCCCATGCAGTAGTTTTTCATCTTTTGTCACTTCAAGACACCAGCACAGTTTCATGTAGTTACTTGGGTATGCTATCCCAGGTAGAGAGGTAGTGTGGGGACAAAATAGCACGCTGTAAGTTGATGATCATATCATGATACACACCCTTAAAGCAGGTTAATGAGTGCTGCACCAAAAACTGTACTTTACACCAAAACTACTGAGTAAGTAGCCACAGAGCACAGAGACTTGTAGACCAGAAAATTTTAAGTGGAATAGTCCATAATATTTTACCACTATAGATTAGTATTATATGGGGTTTTTTTCTCACTTTAAGTTACTCTTTTACTGGAAACTTCAGCTTAAACAGTTAAGTTTGGTAGAGGTAAATGCAGGAGATAGCTGAAAGTATTTGAACGAATGAACTCTTGCAACTGCTGTCAGCTGTGCCTGTAGCAAAGCCATGAAGTAAAATGTAATGCCTTGTGTGAAGTCCCATAGGCTGAAAAGTGGATCTTGCCAGGTCTCTAGTAGTCCTTTTGGAAAGGTCAAATGGTTTGCATGTTAACTGGATATGAAAGAAGTTTGACTTATCCTGGGCTATTTTAAGGAATGATCTAACACAGTATCTAGTTTTTTCCTTGATAAGTAATAGGACAATGTGAAGTACTTACCCTGGGATAGCAACAGAAACCTTGATTTTGTGCTAGTTATTTCATAGTTCTTTTGAAGACCTGACTAGTGATTTAGATGCTAAGCCTGGGTTAATGTAGAGTACATGAATTTCAGTAGGGTAAGATTACATTTGTTTATAATTGGAATGTTTAGTTCTTGCACACAAAATTTATTCAGGCTGTGGAGGAAATGGTCAGATTTTCTCTAAGTGTGATGCTACATTGGTAGCAATATAATTTGAGATTTTTTAAAAGGAATTCTGTAGAGCCAAGGCTAAATGCTGTAAATAATAAAAAATGCAGACAAAAATAAAGGTATATTTTTATTATTAAAAAGATTATATTACTTAGGTGCAAACCCTAGCTATAGAGCTATAGAACATTTTGTTTAGAACCCTTGGAAAAGAAAAGCAGCTTTACTGTGCAAAAGCTCCCTCTGCCAGGCAGACCAGCTCAATCTCAAAGTTTATAGCACATTTGCTATTGAAGATTTTTCTTTTTAATGTACATCTTATACATAAAAAGCCAGGTGTAGTTTTGAGTCCAGTGTTTCTACCTCTTATATTTGTGGTTCTAGACTTTGCATTATGTTGTGAAAGATGTAGAGTGGCAGATTCATTGTTTGTCTTCAATTTGCATGTGTATCTGTGCAGTATCTTCTGTGCTGTTCTAATTTTCTTTACCTAATGCATTTAAAAGGAGGGACAAAATCAAAGAAAAGCAAGCAGAAAAATCTGGGGATATTTACAAACCACAGAACTTGTGGAAGTAGGGTTGGCCTTGCTTTTATTAGACTGATAGGGAAATGGAAAGCTTGTAAAGCTTTAAACATCCAAGACATCTTGATAAAGTCATAAAATCACAGAGTGGGTCAGGTTGGAAGGGACTACAGTCAGCTGGTCCAGCCTCCCTGCTCAAGCAGGGTCATCCCTGAGCACATGGCAAAGGATTGTGTCCAGAGGGCTCTTGGATATCTGCAGTGAGGGACACTCCACAGCCTCTCTGGGCAGCCTGTTCCAGTGCTCAGTCACCCATGCAGTAGAGAAGTTCTTCCTCACATCCATGTGGAACTTCTGTGCATCAGTTTGTGACATTGGTGAGGTCCCTTCTGGGTCATCTCTATTTCAGGCTGAACAGGCCCAACTCCCTCAGCCTTTCCTGGTTTGAGAGATGCTCCAGCTTTTTAATCTTCTTTGTCACCCTCCACCGGACCTGCTCCAGGAGCTGCATATCTCTTTTGTCCTGAGGAGCCCAGAATCGGACATAACACTCCAGATGTGCCACACCAGGACTGAGTGGAGGGACAGGATCACTCCCCTCAACCTGCTGTCCATGCTCTTCCTAATGCAGTTCAGGGTCCTCTTGACCCTCTTGGTTCCCAGGGCACACTGCTGGCTTGACACAGTTTGGTGTCCACCATGATCCTCAGGTTCTTCTCCACAGAAATGCTCTCCAGAAGATCAGCCCCCAGCCTGTGCTGGTGCATGGCATTGTTCCTCCTTCCTCAGGTGCAAGATCCTGCACTTGCCTTAGTTGAATTTCAGACAGTTCTGTTGGCTTTCTGCAGCTGCTCATCAAATCACAGTGATTTGAATCAGACCGAATGCCCAGTGTCTAAGGTAGTACGCTAGCAATTGTTTAGAAATGAAAAGGTAACCCCCAAAATATATATTCAGGATATATTTAACCCTTGGGGGGATGGTACACTAGTTCTTCATGAGGAACTGATTGTTGGAGTCATGACTTGATCAAGTGTAATGTAGATAGTCATCAGGGGCCACAATCAGCTTTGCAAAGGAAGCAGTAATGGTTGGAGAGCCTTGCATCCTACCTGGCTGCCTGAGTTCCTGTCTTCTTTTAATCTTTTCTTAATGCTGAGAGGTGTGAGGAAGGCCCCCCTCCCCAAATATTGGCACTCTTAAAATGGGAATAAGCTCATGTATTACCAAGCAGTCCTCTTGGATGTGAATTGGCCCTCAGAACTGACAGTGCTACTCACTGGCTGAAGAAGATTGGCAGAAGAAAACCGGGCCTTGCATTTTCATGATGGAGCTTAAAGCCAACTTCACAGCTGAATCTCTTCCTCCATCAGTGCCCTAAGCAGGGATAGTAGGTGGGCCTGGTGCAGCAGAAGTTGTCTCAGCCCAACAGGCTTGGCCACAGGAACTGGGTCTGCTGGCACAGTGGTGGCAGATACCTGGGGACAGTACACGCTAGAAGTGTGGAAGCCAGACTTGCTAGGATGTGTCTGTCAGCACACTAAGCTGTGAAAACTGCCACTGAATGCTTACTAAATAACAACTTCTGTCAGCTATGAATACATTCTATTCTCTCCACTTTCCAGCTGTCATATTTTGGCAGCTGGCTAGAATTAAAAGTCATTGTAGCCAGAGCTTATATGACTCTCCTTTGAGAGCATAATTTGTAAATTAAATTAGTTGGGTATTGTGCAGATCGATTGTAATCCTGTAAATGCTAAGAACCCAGGCCTTGGCACTGAATAAACACTCAAGGAAAAGTGCAATTGTGAGCATATAAGTTGTTTCTGTAAGATGATTCTTGCTTAAGGCTCATCCTGTGTTGATGTACATCATGGCTCAGCACCCTGCCATTTTGGTTCTTCAGCCTGTTGTTACAAGAAAAAAGAAGCACAGACTTGCTTGGAGGAGACAACTGACCTTTCCCAGACAGCTTTCTACTTTGTCTCAAAGATGCGTGAGCCAGTGATTGTTAACCTAAGAGAGCTGACTAGCAGAGATGTTTGTATGGCATCCAGAGAACTCAAATAGAAACAGGCCTTTGACCAGACAGTCAAACTCAATCAGTAAATCAAGTCCTTTATTAGTGCTAACTCTTGCCCTGGAAATGTAGAGGTGTTCCATCCCCTTCTCTCTTTGCAGTATGCAATTGCATAAATTAAAATTTTTTCACTAAAGATTACTACCCTCAGAGCATGTCTTTTTTTGGGTAGTTTTACAAAACTTCTGAACTGCTTGTTAAATAGTTGAGCTTATGAACAAAACACAGATGAGCAGGTTTTTTTGACTGAAAGAATAAATTTTGTGTAAGTGTCTAGAAATGCAATTCACTTTCAATGTGGAAACCTAAAGATGGTTTCCATGTGGTGAGTGCTTAAAGCTTGGAGCTTGAATTCTTGAAGTATCTCTCTGGATAAAAGTATCACCATCCCTCTTATGTCAGAGGGAATCTGATACTTACTGGCCAGTGGAGTAGCTCCTCTGTGTATTTTCTTCCACTGATACATCTCTACTTCAGCTTTAAAATGTAGAAACTGCTGTTCATTGAAACATAAAATTACACTTTTTTTTTTTTTTTTTT
>WEIU01012855.1:619-29143 GCA_013389925.1 Aegithalos caudatus | reverse complement strand
TTTTTTTTTTTTTTTTGATACCTGAGCTGATGAAAACTGCTGCTGTTGCAGTTTACAGCCTAGACCAGTTCATACCTCTGTCCAGAATAGTATGTGATGAAATAACTGGAAATCACTCACAGGAAACTGATTACAAAAGTCAAAGGAAGGATTTAGGGGTTGGTGTTGGTGCTTCTTACCCTCCCACTGCTGTGGAAGGCCAAACTGGTGGGGTGTTTGGCCACTGTTTCCTCCTTGCAAATGTAATGCACACTTGTGGTGTTGGGATGGAGGCAGATGGATGCAAGAACAGGATTTTGGATGCCATAGTCATTGACGTCAACTGGTTGCTGACCTCATCAACAGGATGGAGTGCCTCCAGTGCTTCTGCTAACGCTGAATACCTTCCCTGTCACTCATTCACTCTGCTTTTTTTTTTTTTTTTTTCCTTCTTTAATTGCATGTCCTAATTTTCCCATTCCTGCTTTCAACATTCCATTTCAGAATTCCATTTCTTTAGCAAAGAACATATTCCCAGGGCACAAAATGAGGTTTTGTAGTGATTTTCCTGTCCCTCTTTGCCCTGATGATGATTACCTAATCAGCCTCTATCCTGCAGCAGAGACTTGTTCCCTTGAGAGAAATTTCTGTATGACTTGGAAGGGAGCTGGGTATGGGAGATAAGGCCTCACAAGAGGGAATTCCTCATGAAGAAAAATATTACCCAGGGTAAGGGGATAAACATGAGAGTAGTGGAATGTGTAACTGCTCTGCTTCTGGAGAAGCATACACTTGGGAGGGGTGGCATGCAAATAGTTTAGACTTAAATGCAATGACATTTAAGTAATATTGGTGTCAATTCTGGGAAACATTGTGGGTAACAATGGGCATTATGAATTAGGAAATAACCTCACTTCAGTATTTAAGATAGCTAACCACTCAAACTGAATCAGAGTTGGTTTTCTAGTGCCATTTATTTCAGTTTCTGCTAAATAGGTTTGAGTCCTTTAGTTTGTTGCCTGTTTTATCAGAGAGAGGAAGGTAGTTTTGCAGGAACACAATTTGTATTGCCTTTAAGTTTTGTCCTTCCTTTTCTTAGCCTGAGAACCTGTCTTACTGTTGAAGTAAGTCTATCAGGAGTTTTTGCTCTTAGTTATCATTTAAGAGAAATGCTGTTCAGAAACCATAATTACCTGTGGCACTAATAGGGTTTAGGATGCAAAAATTCATAAAGCAAATTAAGGGATAGGAATAAAGGGAATAAGAACTAGATACCAAAAAATCACAAGCTAAAAAACTTACAGAACTGGTGAATATGCAGTATGTTTGTCAGAGAGCACCAAGTGACAAATGATAAGAGCTTTGGACTCTCTAAAGCAGGTGGTATAAGTTGCTATAGGGATACCTTGTCTCTGTTTTGAATTGCATTAGTACTGTATTGCAAGTCTGTAACCATCCTTTTCCTTCCCATTTTCCCATACTGTGCCAGTCCTTGCCAGAGTGTAGTATGTCCTGGGTTTACTGTTCCCAGCCCTGGGTTTCTGTTAAATCAGAAAAGGAGGGCTGTATATAGGCAGCTTTTGCTTTATTGGTGCAGTTACAGGAAATGCTTCAGCATCAAGAAACAAGCTGCTCTTTCATGAGCACTTGGGTACCCCTGGATTCCTGAATAAACATTGTCAGCAGCACATGCATGCTTTGGGTTTCCAGCCCAAAATGCGCCTCTGGCTTCTAGGGAAAATTCTGTAGCTAGTGTTACCTGTGAGGTGCAGAAATGGTTCTAGAGATGTCTTCTGGCTCCTAGTTTCCTCACAGATTCTTGACCTTCCTGAGGATGACTCAACTATGTATTCCAGTTTCTTGCTGCCCGGCATGTGTGGCTGTCTTTTGGAACCTGCCAGAAGACCCCTTCTGTGCTCCCAACATCATGGCAATGCTAGTGGCTTCCTTCCCTCAGCCACCTCAGGCCATTCTGATTCAGGAGAGCATGGGGGGTTTAGGTGTCATGTGCCCATGAGGCTGTGACAGTGTAATAGGGTTAAATGTCATAAAGAAGGTAGCACCTTCATTGGCTTGACCTCTGTTCATCAATAAATGTAGTCTACAAGCAACGTGTTGGTTATAAAGCACACAGAAGATACCAGTTTGGCCATCCCCCTTCCCTTTTCTTCACACTGGGAGGAAGAGTAAAGGTTGTTGTTGAAAGGCTTGAATGAAATGGAGCCAAAATCTGTGTCATCAGAGGGGCCTCACTGCAGTGCAACAGATCTGAGTTTGTTTTGCCAGTCATCCCATAAGGAGGAGGAAGTGATATGCACCAGTAACCTCATCTGGATGTTAATCAGGACCACACATAGCTGTCTTCAACCTCTTGCTGTATTCCTGCATGTTCAAGAGATATTCCTAAAGCAGCCCTTCCAAAATCGCTGCAGTCAAGATTATAGAGGAAATCAGTTACTTTTGCCACTGCTGTTCTGGAGTGTCAAATTAACTGCGAATATTAGGGCATTAGAGCATTGCAGGGGGTTGCTTTTAAGCTCCCAGTCGTTTTACTGATGTGCTTGTATCAAAATCTGACTTCAGTTTAAATCATCTAAATAATCCTTTGGTCTTGCATTGGAGATTTAAGAAAAGTAAGTTGGAAAACCCAGCAAAACCTCAGAGTGTATCTTGGCAATAAAATTGTGAGATTAAAAAACACTACTTATTTCTAGGGCCTGACTCATGGTTTTTGAATGTGTGAGGGTGGCAGTGCTGGCTGGTCAAGTAGCATTATAAATATTTCAGGACTTTTGGGCACAGAGCTGTGCCAAATATTTTTCTCATGTTTGGTTTTTTTTCCTAATTCCCGAAGCAAATTTTTGCAGATCTCTTATAATCTCGGTTGTGTGTGTAATTAAACAGACATGTCAAATCTCCAAACTTCTGAAAATGGTACATCAAATTGAAGTATTTAAATCAATTACATAGTGACAAAAGTGTTGTTGACTGTCTACAAGCTGTTTTATTTGGACATAATAAAACAGTTCTATTATTTATACAGTTGCATGTATATGTTGTAGAAAAAAGCGAATTACGGAACAGCTGGCTTGCTAGAGATCTTCAGAACTAAACAGTGCATGGCCTGTGTGGTAGAATTTTACCCTGTTACAAAAATAAATTGGGCAAATTGGCTGATTATTAATGGTGGCTCCAGCTTCTGGTGTCAGCATATGCAAAACAAAAGCGAGGTAGTGGTAGTGTGTGGAATAATTGAATAAGTCTTCCTGCCTTCCAGGAAGCCCATGGTGCCCCGAAACTCTTTCAGCCAAGTCGTAAATGAATTATCCTCTGACAGATTGTGCTCTGGGGGAAGTGTATTTCTATTAGTTTTTACAAGGCATTGCAAGTTGCAGCAGGCCTGGAATGTTAAAAGATGGAGAAGGCTTTCAGTGGACGTGTGTGGGAATTTCCTGCCCAGGACTTTATTAAACACTGGAATGTGGGGTGATGCAGGAAGAGAAGCAGTATGTTCCCCACCATGCCATGGAGCCACTTCTGGCAGTGTGGGGAGGAGTGGGCACTGGCCTCATGAATTTCTTGGGGGTGACTTCACAGGAACATTGAACAAGGTCTCTCCAAGCTTTAAAACGAGAACTGAGCTGGTAATTGCCCTTCTACAAGTACTGAATGTGCAAATGTGAACAAGCTGTTCAGTGCATTACTGAAATAGTGAGGTTGAGAGCTGTGTATGGGGAGCAGTGTGTGGAGGGGTCTCTTCTGCTTGCAGTATTCCAGATTAAAAAGATAGATGTGTACATACATTTATTTCTGTAATTTGTCAGAAGCATGTTGAGTCCAAACTTCCATGCTGTGTGTATAGGCCCTTTAATGAAGAAAGTTCTGAGCTTCCTTTGTCTCTCAAGGATTCAGAGTTGCAGATGGGTCAGGTTGGAAGAGACCACAGTGAGGCATCTGGTCTAACCTCCCTGCTCAAGCAGTTCTGGAGCACATGGCACAGGATTGCATCCTGTTCTTGAATATCTGCAGTAAAAGAGAGACTCCACACCCACTCTAGGCAATCTCCAGTGCTCAGTCACCTGCACAGTAAAAATGTTCTTACTCATATTGGGGAGTTGGAACCTCCTGTGTATCAGTGTCTGCCTGTTGCTTCTTGTCCGATAGGTTGGCACCACTGGGAAGAGCCTGGCTGCATCCTCTTAGCACTCCCCTTTTAGATATTTATATACTTTGATGAGGTCCCCTCTCCTGGGGCAGCTTCACTGGTTTCTTCTGATCTGGAGGAGATGAGACTTTAGCTGGTGAAAATTCTGTATTACTCCACAAAGCTTCTTTGCTTGTTGTGTTTGCTGCTCTTCTAACAAATATGTGTCATGTGGGGGAAGTCCTTGTAAATAGGGGATAAAGCATGGTGGGCAAGATTGTGAGGAAATGGGGGAATAAGTAGAGAGTAGATAATAGTAACCTGAATTTTTCTTGAAGGTGTGTAGGAAATAGACTGCTTGATTTGTAAATTTGTGATACTTTTCAAAAGCACTACAACATAAAGATGCTGGAAGTAGGTGTGGAAAAAGTCTAGATGATGTTGCATACATATGTACATACTGGCTGACCCAGTCATTGTAATCTGTGGGGATTGTAATGTATATAAACTTTCATGACTTCTCCTTTTGGAGTGAAGAAAGAATGTTGCTTACAATATGTGCCTTATGTCTCCATATGCTATTGCTTAAGTAACTGAGAGCAGAATGTAACAAATGTGTAAGCAAAGTTACTCTACACAGTTATTGCAGGACATAATTTCAATGCCTTTACTTTGAAGCTGGTTCAGTGCAAGACATGGCTCTATATCCTAAGTTAGACTAGCTCTTGGATTTTTAACTAATACATCATGGGAAAAAAATGAATTAATGCAATTCCCTTAAGGGAAACTCTAGCCTTAATATCTTTTCCTTTCTTTATTTCGTTTACACTTGCTATGGAGGAATATGACAGCTGGCATGATGCCTCCTTTTTGAATTGTGCCATTTAGCATTTCTGGCAACTGGGAATGTGTGGAAAGCTGTATAGTGACCAGTCTGTTTCTCATACCTTTTGTAGTCTGTTTTTCATCAGATAGAAAAATGTTAATACCCCCTGAACTTTCCTCCTTTGGCTCACCCAGACAGTAATTTACTTGAGCATTTCCTGTATGTTGTCTCTGGGTATGGAACTTATGCTTTCCATCTCTGCTGCATTACAGATCTCCACCAGCATGGTGCCTCATTCCCAGGCTTCTTGGGCTACTTCCTAGGACAGTTCAGACTTGCAGCAAATTTGCAACATGCAGACTTGTGGAAGGGCATTTATCCTAGTCTGAAATGAAACTTGAAAAAAAAAAAAATCAGACTCATAGAATGGATTGGGTTGGAAAGAACCTTAAAGATCATTTAGTTTCAATGCCCCTGCCATGGGCAGTGATACCTTTTGCTAGACCAGGCTGCTCAGAGCTCCATCCAACCTGGCCTTGAACATTTCCAGGGATGGGGCACCCACAGCTTCTCTGGGCAACTCGTTCCAGTGTCTTGCCACCATCACAGTGAAGAATTTCTTCCTGGTATCTAATCTAAATATACCCTCTTCAATTTTAAATGCTTCACTTTGTGTGTTTGTTGGAATACTGTTGATCTTTCCTATATATCGTAGCAGAGTTTCATAAATTATCTCATCAAAAAGAAGAAATCTACCTACAAAGAGCTACTGTTTAGAAAGGAAAAGCCTAGGCAATCCTATTTCTTCCACATGTTTAATGTATTTTGGTACTACTAAAGGAATATTTTCATAAGTGATGAACAGAACCTTGGTTTTCAAGGGAATTTTCCTTGCTTCTATTAATGTGCTTTGGATTTGGAAACTTACAAACAAATTAAGAATACAGCATAGAGCCGATTTGGCTGTTGAGTGAATATTTTACATTTCTTCAGTGTGCAGGAGAAGTTTTATGTTGTTTGTGAGCAAATTCCATTCAGCTCTGCCCACTGTGCTTTAGTATATAAGCACATGCTAAAATCTGGACACTCGAACATGCAGGTATTGGGATTCATGTTGTTGGTCTGGAGTGGTCACCTCTGCCAGCAATCTCCATAATCATCTTACCTTCTATGACTTTCCCTCTCACTATTTTTTTTTCCCTTTATAGCGAAGCTGAAATAAGATGGTATTTTCCTTGCAAATATGCCTTGCTCTTCCATTTCACTGCTGAAACTGTAACTTGTTTCTCTTTTCCAATTCTTGTGACTTGTGGCTCTCCTGAGAGCTCAAGTATTTTTGTATTGGAGAAAAAAAAATCTCAGATTATTTCAGACAGGCTACAAAAAAAAATTTAAAAAATTCAGAAATCAAAACACAAATAATCAACACCATTTAGGGGAGGATGAGATGATATTTCTCAACAAGCTCTTCCTCATCAGCAGTTACTGAAAAATTTACTTTGGTGCTCCTTACAAAATATTTTGAGTTATTAATGATCTTTGAAACTTGATTTAATGTGTTCTTTTCTTTAGTCAAGAATGTCTCGAAGCTCTTGAAAAGCCAATTTTATAAATTGTTGCAAGGATTAAACAGACTCATGTTGACATAAGTAGGCTTTTGTGTTTATTAGTTTTCAGTGTAGTCAAAAATGTGCATGTATATGTCTCTCTTCCTGCTTTATTTTAGTGCTGCAGAACGGTGAGGAGGGAGATGTTGCAACACTAAGTTATTTGTTCAAAGTACAATCTGATCTGCTGCCACTGAAAGCTGTCGTGCCAGGCCCAGTTTTTTATCGATGCATACCAGCCCTGACACAGAGGTGGTAACAAATACCTGCAGGGGTCATGCCTTTGAACATTTTTCAGCACAGCCCTATTACCAAAATCTTCAGGATCAGTATGTATTTATACATTATAGCTGAGGATTGCAGTTCAGTTTGGGGTAGATTCAGTGTCTGCAAGGACATGCTACAAGTGTCCATCCAGGATTACAAACTGGCTCCCATGGAAAGCAGGATCTGCACTGGCACCCTCTGGGGAAGGTGTGGCTTGGGCTGTGTCCTGCAGGGCAGCTTCATACATGCAATAGTTTGCTATGGCCTGACCATTCTCCTACTCGGCAGCACTGCAAGCAAACAAAGAAAAAAAAAAGGTGATTGCTAAATTATGCTTGGGTTTGCGGTGAAAACCAACCTGATTTGTGTGTTTTCAAGCCCCGTCGCTCGTTAGGGTTCTCAAACAAGAAGGGATGAATTTTACTGTCAAGACAGACAAGCGGCAGAGGTCTCAAATTCTTTCCCTTGTTTTGTTGCACTTCACATACTGCTGGAAGCTCAGTGTTTGATCCCCGCCCTGTGAAGGAGCAGAGGTCTGGCAGGTTTCAGTGCTCTGTTGGGCTCCTGCCTTGCCCTTTAGCGGGCAGTGTGTGTGCAGGTAATGCGGCAGCTGTGGCACAGCGTGTCCCTGGCCCCGCCTGACCCACGCCCAGGGCCTCACACGCACCACGTGTGCGCCACGGCCGCTCTCCGGCCCTGCCTCTGCTGACCTCTTGCACCTTCTGCTATTGCTGGCCCAGCCTCGCCCTGGGAAACCTCCCAGGCCTGCCCTTTTTGCTAAGTGTACTTCAGGTGGATACTGAATGCTTTCCTTATTTCTGCATTAAAACGAGGCCTTTGTTCACACTTTAGCAGTGAAGACTGGAGCTGTAAATCAGATCACAAGACCATAGGTCATAGTTAAACTCCATTGCAAACCCAGCTTACCTCTGTTCAACGTGAGACCCTTTTCCAAGAACCTAAGGCATTTTTTCACTGCATTTGGGATACTGCTGCACACCTGGATTTGGCCAGAAGCATTAACTGTGTCCTGTAATTCTTAAAACCCTAAAGCTGTGGCACTGCTGTGCTTCACCAGAGAACTGGAGATAAAGCCAAAGGTTCATTATAAAGCATAGCTGTAACACAATCCATAGCAGAATACTGAAGTGACGTGCCGGCTGGATGTGCCGTGGTTTTAAATAACTTGCATTCATGTCCCCCGAGTACCAGATGAAAGTTTAGACCCTTGCTGGGCAGCCCACACAGCACTTGGAGTACACTGTTCAACACGTAGGCTCTGGGGCACCAGTGTCTGTTTTGGAGACTTGCCTCTATCATTTGCTCGTTCATGTCTTTTTTAATCGGACTTGGGGGGTGGTATTTTGTTTGGGGTTTTGTTTTGTTGTTTTGTTGGGTTTTTTTAAGGGGGCAGGGGGTGTTTTGGATTGGGTTTTTTATTGCCTTTTTATTTTTAAGCCAAATTAAACTTGCAGCTCTGAAGACAAAGTTCTCACTTCCTAAATGACATCTGTCTGGAGATAAATGGCTGCAAGCCATTACCTTACAAGCAATTCCTTACCACCCTCATGTTTTTAGTAGCACTAAATTAGGATAAAGTGACTTTGTTTTTACTTCTAGATGGTATATATGAGGGAAACAGCATTTGACCAAGATTAGATTTTTGGGCAACTGTGCTAAAATGTGTTAATTGGACCCTATTTAAAATTTGTAAATATTGTTGAGAAATATTTAATTATGCAGAATGAAATCATCTGTCATTCCATCAATGGGTCAAAAAGATCATATTTGTAGGGAAAAGAAATAGAAATGTTTTTCATTGAGAGGCAGGGTTGGTGAGCTCTGTGACTAGTACTATTTTCTTCATGCGGTGTATCCCAGAAACTTAGAGGAGCTTGCCTGGAATTGCCTTTGCAGTGATGTGTATTTATGTGGTTTACGCCGTCACTAAAAATTCTTTTCTAGTCTTGGGGTGTTTCCTCTGGCATTACAAGTTTGAGTTTTATGGTTTGAGAGCTCCTCAGCTCCATCTCCAGTAGCTTTGAGTAGGAAGGCACAGCCTGAAGCACTGACATAAGTCTGTATTGCTTCAATCCTGTTGCTCTCTTGACCCCATGTACCACCCCCAGCCCCTGCCTGTGCTACCACCACTGTCCATTCATTCACATGGGATGCTAAAAGAGCACAGAAATAGACTTTATTTTCATTTTTGGTGGGTAATACCATCAGCTTTTCAATTAGGGATATGTGCTTCTTAAAATCTGTTTTTCAGGAGAACTACCTGTAACTGCAGGGCATTATGTTATTGAAGTGTCATGTTTAATGATATAAATTGGAAGTTAGAGCACATTATTCTTTTGGTTTGGGGAGGTTTGTACAATCCTGCCCCAGGGACATAAGAGTTTCCCCACCTGTGCTGAGAAATTCACCATCACTTGTTGCTGACACGGGTTAGATTCGGTGATACAAAAGGAGCTGCTATGCAGCGAATGCATATCTGATAGTAATGCTTCACTTTACAAATTATTTGCTTATGATACCTTCATTTTCTGTATCTTTTGTGCACTTTTTTGTATGCAGGGCTCTGTATTGCTGTCTCTCCTCCAGGCTGTAATGAGCTCACTTTGATGTGTTTGAACGTGACAGATGATTTTGTTCTTCATTGGATTGTGCTTGATCACTGTTGTTCCAACCTGCCTCTTCTGCTGCTAAGTTGCTACATCTGCCTTGTACTCCTTAGGATGATGAAAACCAGCCTGCTTGTGTCTCCTCTGCAAAAGGGGGAGGAATGACAACTATTTTATGTTCAGTGAGTGCTGTGGTTAGTGTTTAGGAAGTGCATGTGATGTTAACAGGCAAGCAGGGAGGTCTGGTGTAACCTCAGGCAGGTTAATCACTCTACAAATTGACATTTGAATGCAAACTTTAAGCTGCACCAGGAGTTTTATACATCTGGTTGGTATTTATTTTATTTTTTTGTTTGTATTAGTAGCTTGCACTAGCCTGGAAGAAGAGAGAAAGGTAATGTTCTGCTTTAAGCTTTGTTTATGCAGAAAAGTTGTACTGTTTTTTTTTTCTCCCTCCTCAATTTAATAGGAATGTGGGAGAAACTGTGCCTCTGGCTTGGTACACATCTTGTTCTGCTGTCATTTTTATTTGAGTTTTGTATGCTGTCAGTTTTCAAAGGCTTGAGCTTCCTCGTTAAAGTTAAGTGCAGTGGGTTAAAGGAATGAACTGGTTTGGATTGGGCATCTGAAGGGCTTGGAATTTAATTTCTTCAGCAATTGATCCAGTCTTAATCATCTTCTTCAATATGAGTCTTGGCTACAAAATATAATGCTGCCAGTGCTGGTCCTTCCCTTGGCACGTTTAGTTTGTTTAGTTAATGAGACAAGCACTTCAGAAGCAGTGAAACACTTAGTGAAATTCATGTCTGTAAGAAGCTCCTGTAAATAGGAGACAGGTCCTGTGGGTGCTCTGGGGTGGCAAAATATCCAGAGACACTGAGAGTGTCTGAGCCCTTGGCTTCTGGGGATGAAGGAGGGCCTGTCCCCTTGGGATGGATGCTCACCTGGGAGTGCCAACCACATCTGGGAGCTAGTGGCATGATCACCTTGGACAGAGACCTTGGAGGCACCAGGTAACTGGTCCTAGTGTGAGATGGGAATTGTTTACCTGACTCTGACTCAAGGTGCAGTTGGCTGGTAACTCTGTCAGGCTAACAGTTTTCCTTTTATTTCTGCACAAGTGGCTCCTTGTGTTAGCAGTAATAGTGGAATGCACAGAGAAGGGTGGGAGTGACCCTGTTACTGCTGCTGCAGTCAATTAGCATCCCAGTAGGAGTGCCCAAGTGCCCATATCCATCATCCTGTGTTCATTCTTTTGTTTGGAAACACTTGCAAGACACTGATTTTTCCCCCTTCCCCTACCCACAAGTCCTGGTTTGGGTGCTACTATTTCCCAGGCTTTGGGAAGTGTGTGACAACATTCTGCACTCAGTGTGTGGCCCTGGAGGAGAGCATGTTGACTTCTCCTTTATTGGTGGGAACACTGAGCCTTTTGTATTAAGCTCCTTAGGAGTGCAGTTGTTAAAGCAGTCCCTGTGCCTCAGTAATGGTGTGAGGTAAAAGGGTTTTGGGGAGGTTTAAGTATAAGACGAATTGTTTAGTATCAGATTTGTAAGGGGATGTTGTTACCATTGCTATTATCTGGCCCAAACTTTGCATCAGCTAGAGCTCTTTGCAAAAATCTGCAGTTTGGCACCACGGTCTCATCCAGGGTGCCCAGGCTCATTCCCTCTGTATTCCTGTAATGACTTGCTCCTTCAGATTGTTTCCTTAGAACAGAAGGCAAGTTGCATGAATTTTTCTTGTGGTAAGGGAATGAATACTGTATTTCAGCCACGAATGCTCTGTCAGTTCATGCTCTTGAGTAATAGACCTATTGTAAGAAGGAACTTAAGTGTCTCCATTTGACGTAATCACCCTGCCAGGTCACAGATGTCCATATGTGTACAGAGAAAAAAAACCTACAAACCTGCTGTTCTAGCCTCATTTATAAGTGGGCATATTTCTGAAAATGTTTTACTTCCAAGATCTCCAACTTTGTTCATGTTTCTGCTTTTGTCATGCTAATTGTTCCCCCTTGCTAGTGTGGTTTGCCTTTTGTTCTTTATCTCTATAGCACTGCAAAACCTCACCTCACAGAGGCTGTATTGTATCAAAAGTGAAGTATTGGTCCTGTTGAACTTCTAAATAGTAACTTTGTTAGTCTGTTACTCATTTTGTGTCAAGAAAAGGTTGTGCAAGGTGTTCATCTCCTCCTTCAGTTCTCATGTTTGCACGGCTGTTGGTTTGGTGACTTGTAGCAGAGTGTACGGAGATCAGGGGTGCAAAAAGTCATTGTAACCCTCTCCAGTTAGTGCTCAAGAGGCTAGAGGACAACCTTACTGGAAAGCTGAAGGGAAGAGGAAAAAAGGCATCTCCAACTATGTTGCAAGCCTTTCTTTTACAGTATTTGTTTCTCACTGTAACCAACGACAAGACTCCTGCTGAAAGTAATGCAAGTTTAGCTTGCATGTGCTTGTTCCGGGTCAGCTTGAATTGCTTTATGTGAGTGAAACAAAGCTTTAAAGTGAGAATTTAAGCATATAAAAGTAATTTCAGTATCAAATTCAAGTAGGGACAGGTACATTTTTTGTAGCCATGTTGGTGCTAGTTATTCAATTTCTGATCACAGTGTGCTCTTGCTTTAATTTAAGGTGTGAAAATCCTTTATTTTCAGCATGCCTATACATATTTTTGTTGCTATAATTGTGCTAAGTTGCCACTTAAATTTAAAAGCTTAGAAGACAGGGAAAACACCCTGTGCTCCCTGGAAAATCAAACCTTTTTGTGGATTAGCAGAACGGGCTGTAACTGAACACTAGTGAGAAGCATGAAATGCTTCCAGACCATTCAGTGTCTGGAAGAGGCACTCAGGGACCTGTGCTGGAAATCTAGGACCTTCCTCTGGTAAGTTGCATAATTTTAGGATATCTGATGCCTTCTACTAGGTGGCCGGAGAGGAATGTCTGAAGCTGTTAATTTCAAGAAGGACGCAATGGATGGCTGTGTGAAGGGCTCAGATCCTTCAGTGGCATTTTCATTGTTCCATTGAAGGTTTCCTTTTAGAAAAGGGTTGAATAAAAAATGATGTATTTATGAGGAGAAAACTTTCCCCTAGAATTGGTTTGCTAAATAGGCAGGAAATATGCAAACTGTGTTTTCAGATCAGGCTGATGTGAATCCTTGATGTCACTAGCTCATGTGACATGAGAACATTGCTCAGCAAAGGTCACTGGCTGCACATTAAGTCTCATTTTCTGCTTCCATATGTGTTGTTATTCCTGCCTTCCACCTGTAGAAGCAAGACTAGAGATGCTATTGCTGTTTGGTGATTGATAAAGCTTGCCTTTAATCATGGTTTTGGGTGGGAAGCCATTGGATCCTTGTGGTTCTGGTGGTCAGCCTGAGTCTGTGATGGCCTCAGCGTAACCCATCTTACCCTGCCTGATGTTTGGGGAGAGAGGGAACAGGCAGGACTGGGATATTTCTGCCTTTTTTAAATGTTCCCATAAACTAAAGGTGGAGCCTCAGTGATGTTGTAAACTGTCTGCATTCCCTGTCTCACCTCAATATATGGAGGTAGTTTTGCTTGGTTGGGTTCTTTTCCCCCCAGCCTAAGTTTTAAAGCTGAAAGCTGATTTCTTTTGTCTTGAGGAACTGTTTTGCAAACATTAATGCACTGCTGCTCGAGGCTTATGTCTCACTGAAGTGACATGAAGTGATTGAAGTGAAGAAGACATATGCTGGTGTGTGTTAAATTGTGTGTTTGAATGTTTGTCCCAGCTGAGGGATGCATCCTGCTCTGTGGGGAAGGATGACAGCAGCAGTTCCAGCTGGGGTGAGCCTCCAAGCAGGAAGCTGCATGAGGGCAGAGTAGCCCTGCCAGGACAGTTCTCCTGCCCTGCTTTTCAACTTTCTTGGATATTCCCACTTGCTGTTTTTAGTCGGTAGGTGAAGAGATTTTCATGGCTTTAGAGAGGCATAACTTTTCTTGGATTTGGACTAATGTGGAGAATCTCTTTTGAGGATAAGCTTTGAACAGCAGTCAACATCCATTATGATTTATTCTGAATATCTTCTCATTTTGAAATTGTCTTTCTTCTGCTAAAGGATGAGTTGTCTCTCACACTACCAGCTTTCACCAGAGCCTTACTCATGAGTGGCCTGCACAGACTTGAAGTATACAAAATTAAGTAACACTAAGGGTAGTAGGGCAAAACAAAAAAACCAAACCATCATGGCTGTAACCAAAATATTGGTCAAAAAGAGAACTATTTATAAGAAACTTTTCTTTTCTTTTGGTTTAGTTGATGCTGAATTCAAGAGAAGCAAGATGGAAACAAAAAGAGCATTTTTTAAAATAAAACTCTTCTACGGTCTTATTTCCAGCAATTCTTTAAGTAATGTTTACTTTTAGGAATTACTTGAAATCCAGCAGGAGTCTTCCTACAGTAAAAGTTGTTGTTGCTGTGTAGTGAAAAAACCCAAAATTACATGCCTGAGAAGTTTCATGGACTTAATGTGTCAGGTGTATGATCGTGTTTTTCAAAAGCCTTCCCTTTGTGCGTTGGTCAGGCTTTTACTCTGTAGCTTTGAAGATATTCAAGAGGCTTTATCTAGATCTGAGAGGTTGAGAAGAGTTTAAATCATATGGAAACCTGTGACTCCTGTGGGAAGGGTCAATATTTTGTACAATTGTCAGCAATAGTAATAACAACATAAAACATCCCCCTAAACAGACAAAAAAAATCCACACCAAAAAAAATCTACAAAAGAACCAAAAAAACCCCCCAAAAAACAAAACAAACAAACAAAAACCCACAAACAAACAAACAAAAACCCCACCAAACACACCAAACAAAAATAGCAGAAAAACCCCAAACCTGCAGGCTTTTCCATACCATCTGTCTTGGATCAAGTTGGACAAATGAGTGCATATTGTGTTTTGTTGTTTTACTTGGAATTGTTTCCTAGCTTTGCCTGTAACCACCAGTGTATATAGGATTTTTTTTTTTTTTCAGAATGCTAGACCAGTCTTGGTTTTAGTCCCATAATTTAAGACTGTAAATGATTTAAATGTTTGTTTCATTAGATGTGACAATATTCCTTGTAAACCTTGCTTTGGATCAGGGGCGTTTCTTTTTCCATGTCTTTACTTTGAAATGTCCTGGTTTTATTATGGTAGTGTAAGACTACATGCATACAAGTGGGGGAGGGGGGGAGGAAAAAAAAAGTGGGGAAAAAAAAATTCACCAGAGAGGTGTTGTGGCTAACAGGCTTAAGCTTACAGGATTCCTCTGCAAGCCCAGACTTTGAATGGCTGGACACATTCCACTGCACAGTGTCAAGCTGTGAGCGAGTGGTAGTTGCAGGAAGTAAATTTGAAGGGTTGAGTTTTCTTCTTTGTTTTTTCAGAGCTATTTGATAACCAGCTTTATTCATTGTTTAGCTGTGTGTGTAACTTTCAGATCTCCAGATGTTCAAGGAAGAAAAAAACATGTTGCAGCATAATTCAGACTTTAGGTTGCTATCATTAGTTACAGTGCAACTCTCAGCAGTGAAACTCAGAAGATGGCTAAAATATAGTAGCAAGAAATTTTGTCAAAGTTCTCAGCTGCAACAAGTACACAAGCATTTTCCTCTCTGGGGCATTTTCTTCTCTGGAGCTTTAGTAAGGAGGTTTTGTGTGGGTTTATGTTTAGTCTTACATGTTTGTCATGCATTTGGCAATCGAAAGGTAAGGAAAATTTACTTCAGAGTCTTCATTTTGTAAAATGAAGAAGAAAAATATGTCCTGAATTTTTGAATTTGTCCTGGTTTGCTCTGGACAACTGCTTTTTGTTGTACACTGCCTAAAAAAATGCTGATTATTCTCACGCAGGTCTCTAGCATAGAGGACAAATGCATTTTTATTTATATAGAGGTGTGTGTAAAAAAAAATATTTATACACAAATGTTTTCTTAAAGAATATATATGTATACCACTGTCTATAGTAACATATCCAGTGTTTTACATCCATAAAAAATATATACACAAAACTCTTACACCTGGAACTGTGTATAAAATCATATAAAAGTAATGTTTAAAGTCAAGCAGACTAAAACAGTGTATTGCATGCGTGTGTACATATATATGTAAGTAATTTCAAAATGGAAAATGAAATTTGAAATAGTTATATGTTCTCATGAGCTTTATTAGCTTATGATAAAGATTTGTGTGTCTTAGCTAAAAACAGCTGTATGAATTTATTAAATAATATGCAACTGCTTTAAAATGTGTTCCTTGTTTTCTGTGGGCTTTTTATTGGACTCTTTTTCTGCAATATTTCATACTTGGGGTTTTGGCCAGCATTTGACTGGCTTAAAACAAATGACTGCTATAATATTCCCTTGATGTATAAAAGGCAAGATACCCACAAGGACTTACTAATGTCTCCTATTTTTGTTTTATATCTTTGTGCTAGAAGCTTGCATTTGACTAATGCTAAGGAGTTCTCTCTCCATTGCATGAAGGACACAACATAGATAGAACTGTGCTTTTGTGAAGGTTTTGGCACTGTCAGTATATTAGCCATGATTCATTAATTTATTACTTTCCATGCACTTCAGAGCATGCTTATGTGTGTGAAATGAGTTGTCATCTTTCACATGTTTAAGATTGCCTTTTTCTTCTGTGTTACCAAAGGGAGGTGCCATAAGCCTTAGTGCCTTTATACTTAAAATATGAAGCCCCTATTGATGTAGCATGGAGGAGTTTCTGCACTCTGATGCATTTCTCCTGCATTTCCCCTGTGGGTGCTGAGCTGCATGCTCAACAGAGACCAGGCACAAGTGCAGTTCAGTCTCCAGCCTTTTCTGCTAGTTCTGTGGGTGTGGTGCCTCTTACTGCTGGGCTTGGGTTTCACCTCAAAATGGACTTGTGCCGTTTTTGCAGAGTGACATTTTGGGATGGCATTCAGATGGGTTGTTCTCTCTGGACAGATGATTTGTGCCAATAACTTCCCTCCATTTTCTCCTTACTTATATGGTGCAGCTTGATGTTATCTCAGTTCTTTGGAGCAAGCAGGTGGTCTTCTGCTTTTTTATGCATGCCTGGATTCTGGATAGGGGAAAGTGAAGCAATAGCTGGTGTATCGTGAGGGATGCAATTTTAGTAGCATTTTCTTGCCCCTGGCTGTTATTTTTGGTCAGATCAGTTTTTGGTTCACACTCCCTACTTCCTTCTCTGATTTGCTTTCATCTGTAGAATTGCTTTGTTAGTTGCATTTCCTTCTCACTGCTGCCATGTACAAGGCTCTTTGTCCTGGGAGGGGTACTGAAAAGAAAAAAATAAATGTATCTTTAAATTACACAGTATAATGTATTGTGCTATTTGTATTTCCAGATTGGATATTCTGGCAAGCACGGGGTGATTGCATCACATTTGATGCAGAAAAGGTGTATCCCATTAAGAGGAGCTAAATCATAGCTATGAAAACATTATGAAAACAAGATGACACATTTGGCTACTAAGATTACTAAGGAGATGGATGTTCAGTTAGTTGAACTAATTTTGTCATCTGTAAAAGAATAAACATAATACTGTCTGGGTAGGGAGGACATACACCATTTTATGCTTTGCAGACATTGTCATATGTATGGCCTTTGCAGAATGGAAATTAATTTCTTCAGAAGTAGCTGAGGTCAGTCCCTTTTGTCACTTCACACTTAAGCTTCTATTAGAGAAAACTAACTCTGACTTTGTGTTTGTTTGGGACATTGACCTCAGCAGTATACTTTACTAAGTTTCCAAACTGTTTACTCCAAATGAGAGAGGCTTGAACCTTCTGTTCTGATACAGATCAAGTGGCTCCTAAGGTGTTGCCTGTTCAACAGTCCCAAGAAATCACGTACTTTAGTTGTGGAGTTAATTTGTGTTGGCTGGCCAAAAAAAAACCCCAAACTCCAAAAAACTAACCACTACTGGAGGAGAGACATGCAGCTCCAAAAAGCTAAAGCAGCCATACAAATTTTGTGATGTATTTCTAGCTACATTTTCGTTTCATATTTTCTGTCTCTCTGAGAAATTAAGTAGGCAGTATTTTTTACCCACTGGCATATAGTTTCCCAGGGAGGAACCTGGATCAGTTCTGTAAACTCTCTGAACAGAAGAATAATTGTCAGAGAGAAGACAGCCAGTTTAAATAGGACTCTTAAGGCATGCTGGCAGCATGAGAACACAACTGAGCTCCTTAGAGAATGCTTAGTGAAAGCTAAGCATTCTCTCAAGGATGATAGGGCCTTAAATATCTTCAGACATTCAGGCAATAAATTGTTTTCCATCACTCAAGTGTTTCACAAGTATTTTTTGAAAGTTTTTTTGGAATTACCCATGTGCTTCCTGCAAATATGATTCTAGTCACAATGTCTGAATTATTTTGCTCAGTCCTTTTGACAACTTGTTTTTTAGCATTATTTGTGACATTATTTCTTCTCCAAATCCAAACATTAGTTGTATCTTGTTATTCAAGAAGTTATTGCCCATCCTATCTTGATGGCAATCTGAATTGTTCTCCTGAGTGCTTCTAGAGGCTTGGAAAGGCAAGATCAGATGCTTAGTCTTGTTACATACCAATAGAGAGACACTTGAAAAGAATATTTTTTTTATTCCTCTTTGATGTGAGTGTGACTAATTTTAATAATTCTTTGAATTCCAGTTGGCATTTCCACATTAACTTGTGTGTTAGTACCTGGATAAAATGTTCAAGCTACATGCTAAATACATGAATTGTACCAGAATTTATTGTTGTATATGTAATAAGCTACTTCCTTTTCACACTAGCAAGGTCAAAAGCAAGGATTGTACATTCTAATAATTGCTACCAGACTTGCAGTAATCACGAGATAGTGGCATTCTGTCAAAAATGAAAGCTGAAGGCACCTTTTCTGAAATTGTTTCTCCTTCCTTACATCCTGCAGCAGTTGGATGGTTGTAAGGGAAGGTAACAAAGATTGTTGCTCACGGGAGAGGTGAGCTGCAAGGAAACCATGATCAGTCAAGCCAAGACAAGTGAGAGATGGCACCAGTTAATAATCCTTCTGGCATTGGCATGTGGAAACTGTTCCTGCTTATTAGCAACCTGTTCTGGGGCAAGAGAGGGAAGCTGGGAGCTGCAGCTGGCATTCAAGTTCATTTGGTGTTAGGTGATTTTAAAATACAAGAGCCCATATTCGAAAGGCCTGTACATGGTGCAGTTACTCTGCTTCGTAAACCAAATGTGTAATTTTAGATCCTTTTCTGCATCAACACAATTGTGTGTAAGAGTGATTTAAGCTCTGTGGTGCCTCTCCTGTTTTAAGTAGTCATTGTCCTCTCATGCTCCTCTGTAGACGTGTAGCTCCACATTTAGTGCATGCAAGGATGGATAGAAAGAGTGATTTGTGCATGCAGCACATCATTGAAAGCGCCAAAACCAAGTGAGTTTGCTTTTATTTGTTGGGGTTTTTGTTTATTTGTTCTTTCAGAAGACAGTATATAAATATCAAAGGTTGTGATACAGTAAGAGAAAAAATTTAAGGAAAAAAGAGAGGGTTGAAACATATTTGGCTTTTTCCTAGAATGTAAACCCACAGGCTTGCTTAGCCATGTTTGCTTAGAGGGAAAACTCTAACTGTGTTAGTTTTTCTTTGACATAATTTCTGAATGTAGGACTATAGGGATACACAGCTCAATCATGTTAAAATATATGTTTTTGTCAGGGTTACTGCTGTCAGAACTGAGAATGAAATGTGAGAGATGGTTTTGTGGTTCTTTTCTGGCAAAATAGATGGATGCCTGTGGGCTCTCCCCATTTTCCCATGGGCTGTAATGAGTGGAAGGGCTGGTTTGGGTCTGCTTCAACCCAGTCACTGCTGCATCACAGCAATGAAGCTGTGTATGGAGCAAAAGGGATGAAGAAGGCCTGGGAGGATAAGGCCAGGAGGCAAGGCCAGTGCTCTCACCAGGACTGGAATGGGACCTGCTGTTGGGGTCTACAGCCAGACCAAGAAGAATGGTTTGTGCTTTGTCTTATTCTTTTTCCCTTATACATTATCTTTAATGGTTATTTAATGATTGTGTTGTGCATGCCTTAGATTATAGCTTTATAAATCAGTCTGAAAACACCTTTGAAGTTATAGGGAGAAAAAAAAAGGAGAGAAATGAAAATGTAGCAAGTGGAAGTAGAGCCCCATGGAATGAGGTGAGGGCAGGGTTTCCTAGTGGTGATAGATACATAGCAAAGTACTCTGGTAATCAGATGGGTTTTCTGACCTAAGCTAACTTTGATCCTTGCTTTGTTTGGGGAAAAGCTTCAGCTTATTTGAAGGACTGCCTCATAACCCCTTTTTATAGCTGCTTGTGTCAGCGCTTTCCACAGCAAACCCTGCATTAGAGTTCTTATAACTCAGCCATATAAATTTGATCTGGACTTTAAAACTGGCATGTATGTTCTTGATTTGGAAGCAACTATCAAAGCTGGCTGGCTAATCTGTTGGCTATGCAAATAATATTGCTGTAGTAAAGGCTTGAGGAACACGATACAGCTCTCAGTTTCCATTGAGTGCAAAGGAAGCTTGTTTGCCACAAAGAGCAGGTGCTCTGATGCTTTTTTTTTTTTTTTTTTTTTTTTTTTTTTTTTTCTTCCCTCTAATGCAGGAGTTTTAAGCTGGACCTTGTGTCCCAAACATGTCAGGAGTCTAGAGCGTAGGTTTTTGTTTCCTTCCCATCAGGGAAGAGGTGAGGAAGGGCTTTGAGCCATCCCATTATGTATATCTTGCTGGAGCACAGTGTTACCCTATTGTGGTGGTCAGTGTTTTGGCCCTGAGAGTTCCATGCTCAGGCTCCGTGGGTTGTGAGGTCCTGTGGGAGCAGGAGTCAGGTCAGATGTGCAATTTTTGTGGTGGAGTTGGTGCTGCTACAAAGCATTAGTGTATCCCCCCTTGTATTTTGGAGTGAGCTTCAGTTCCTCTCTTTCATTAATTCACTAAAGGGGCACTGTTTAACTTATTTTGTGCTCTATGTATGTTTATGAGGTTGCTGTTAAAATACTGAGTATCAGTGCAAGGTGATACTTTGGTCAGGTGAAACGAAGCTAGGGATAAACAAAGTAGTAACAGGTAATGAGTGTAAATATTAGCATAAAGTGTATTGTAGCAAGGAGATAAAGCCCTGTGGTTTGAAAAGGCAGAACGTTACTTGATGAGAGTTTGACCCTTTGCTTAGGTTGTGATTCTGCAAAGTTACTCTAATGTTTTTTCTATAAATGAGTAGGTTGTATTTTGTCTTTTTACTTATTTAAAATACTTTATTATAGGGAAAAATGTAGACTAAAAGAGAAGCAGGAGCGGTAGTGGCACGAAGATCATTGTCTGGTGGCTTTCTGCTTTCGTTATTCTTGACTTTAAACTGAATTTCTACAGCCAACTGTGGATCAAATGCTCGAGAGGTAAAAATCAAACTGGAGGGATATCAGCTAGCTCAGGGACTTTTAAATCAGGATGAATGAGTTAGATTCTTAGAGAAAGTTGCAGATGACATTGAAAGATGTTTGTGCAATGGGAGAACATTTACTGTTAGAGTACAAAACAGTTTCTTTGGGAAAGTCATTGTCATGTGCCATCATACTACATTGCAGCTAGGATAGATTCAAGGCAAACAGTTTGGAAAACATAAAAGGCAGCTTTCAACTCTAGCCAAATAGACCTTTGTCCTATGAGTAACTGCTATTTAAGTAATTCATTTATTACTGTGTAAAAGCAAAATAATCACAGCTCAAAGAAGTTACTTGTCAAGTTTTGCTCTTAGTCGTGTGAGGAAAAAATAGGTGGATATATGTTAAATAGAAATTAATTAGGCTGCAAATGACATTGATTCAGAGATTGATGCACGTGTGTGTGCACGCGTGCAATTGCCCTGGAAAGACTCTTTCAAAATATCTAATTAAAGCTTAAGAGTAAATATGAAAAAGCTGTTATTGCAAAACAAAATAGTGTGCTGGCTAAAATTTAGCTCAATAAAACTGTTGTATTCCAGGCTATTTTGGGCTGTTCCCATTTCAAAACCGGAGTTGTTGTACTACGCTGAGTTGGCTTTTTACACACTGATTTTGAAGTCCGTCCTGGATCAAGAGCTGCTTTACTTTTGTTCTGTCTCCATTTGGAACGTGGTTTTGGACCATGTTTGCGGTTTTGGAATTCTGATGTTGAAAACTGTAAGAGCAACGATATTTTTTTTTTTTTAATTTTTCAAATTTTTTTTTTTCCGAACAAAACTGAAATCTAACATTAGATGGGTGATTTCACTTGTGTTTTTTAAAAGGCACACTGAGCATCCCTGGATGGCAGAGGCTGGTTTTTGGCTTTCAGCCGTGAGGGGCAGAGGCTTCCTGCCGGGGGCTGTGGGAGTGAGTGGCCTCAACAGGTGCCTGGTCATGAAATGTCTCTCCTGCTTGCCTCCCTTCCGTCTCCAAATGAGCTTTCCAGAGCACAGAGAGGTGGAATTAAGTAGGAGGAAACATTCCTGGCTTGGCAGTTTTGTAGCTTTCAAGTCTGTGGTGTAACATCAAGGAAAAAAGTCTGCTTTTTTTGTAGCTTTAATTCATGATTGACTTTAAAAACCTGCCTCATACTATAAATACAGAATTAAAACAGATCCATAAAGGATTTGAAGGTATTTGTGGTGCTTAGAGGTTAGTTGGATTATGGGATAGCCAGTTTTGTAATTTTATTGTTATACTCTTCCCTATATACATCCTGTTACATTGATTGCATATGGTAACACAGGCACATTTAATAAAGGTATGTTCTAAGGATCACCTTTTATTCCAGGTAATTCTGTACTTTATGGGTGACTGGTGCAGGATAATCTTCCTAAGGTTAAACTTATACTGTAAGAAAAAAATCAATTGTACAAGGAAAAAAAACCACAACGAACCAAAAAGAAAACAAAAAGTGGTACAAAAGTAGCAATGAGATAAATATGTAGGTGATAATTTATAAGCTTCAAATGGTATTTATATGTCTTCTATGTCTGTTGAACTTTTTGGAGTTTATTTCCATTGTGACAAGAAATATGGGCTTCCTATTTCTTGGCTTTGTTTTGAATATCTGTGCAGTTTTGGTTCAAATGTGTGCACAGTTTGGTATATGTAATCGTCATTATGTATACAAATTTATTATTTGTAATAGTAATGTACAGTTCAATGCCTAAGAAGTGTCAAAACTGAGGTTCTCAGGGTCTGCAGTCTGAAGGGGATCCATAATTATTTCAAATATTCTAATTCCTCTGCCTGTGTTCTGTGTAGATGTTTATATTCATATACTTGTGATAATATTCCTCTTGCACCACTGGTGGTAAAACTAGCCTTGTAGCTTCATTCCCAACTTCAGTGTAGGTGCTTCAGAAGCCAGGTTTGCTGACCAGTACTTTCAGGGAATGCTCACACCCTGACTGAGATTTCCTAGAAGTATCAACCTCACCTCTCCTGCTTAGTGAGTCAGATCTCTTATTCAGAATCAGTAGGTGTTACTTAGAAGCCTTATCCACTGTGTCTAGATAAGGAGATTACCACTCTGGCATCCCTCTGTGTGTGCAGTTCTTCACACTCTTGTCCAGTAATGTGCTTGGATGTGTCTCTGACAGCCTCACCTATAAGGCACATTCAATTCTCTCTCTGTACAGCAGGACCCGTGGACACAGGTACTCATGACACTCCTCAGGACCTATTTTCAGGAAATTACATGCTGGACTTTTGCCAAAATGATTTTACAGCAGTCTCCCACATGCTCTTGCAAAGTTTCATCCCCTGTAGGCAGCAGTTTAAGAATGACCTCTTGAAAGCCAGGTGGTTGGTTGTGGATTATTGTATGTTGGCCACTGTAATTAAACAGAAATGTTTGGCTTTTTTTTTTTTTTTAATTAATAAATTTGTTTTCATTTACATTCCTGGGGATGGTAAGGCTTCCCACCCCACCATGAAAGTAGTTACCCTGAAACTGGCTTTTGAAGTCATAGTCCTGATCTGTGTGTAGGTTGCTTTGTTCTGCTTTTTCATCACAAATTACAACATGTCAGCATCTTGTGCATTTGCGCACGTTCTGAGAAAGATAAATTTTATTCACTTGGGGAGTCCAATCACAAAGCACAGCGATCCATTTGACCTTTAGCTTTTAGCACCCTTACGTTCCTTTCCCTTTTCCAGACCTTGCTGGCAAATGTCAGCGTGCTATAACATACCGGTTTAGGGATCTGTTTATGGCAGTCCCACCCCTCACCCAAAGGTTTGAGGAGCTTTCCTATAAATAGCTGTGTTGGTCATAGCTTTCTATATGCTTGTGGGCTTCCCTGATTGGTGTTTTATAGTAATCAGACCTCTTAGCTCACAATTGGGGTATGAACACTCCATTTTGGAGGACTTTTGGCTTTTTTGTTAAAGCCTTTTGTAAAAGGATTCACAGTACAACTCGCAATTCTTATGACTTCAGCAAGTCAAAGACTTTTCCTCAAATCAGGGTGTCTACTTCTTCCTTTACCTCTTACTTCACTTGCTTGCTCTGTTAACTTTTCCTTGTTAGCACCCTCTGGTTTCAACTCTGGCTAAAATAGCTATGTTGATTCATAATGCTGAGGACCTGGCTGCTATTTTGAATCTGAAAATATGACAAGTCTTCCTTGATCTCTTCCTTTGCCTCTTCTTTCACCAGCTTAATACCAATGTGAGAATTTTTCTGATTTTGTTGAGAATTTTCTCTGTTGGTTTTTAGCTGCTAAAGATTGCTACTGCTATCAGAAAGTCTGGAATTGATGTTGAAAAATGCCAGCAGTAATGCACTGAATGTGAAATTTTATGGGTGTAATTTATATGTTGTCAAATGGTAATATTTTTTGAGTTTTGCATATGTTTTGCAACATTACACAATATTTTTTCTCCAGTTGAAGTATTCATCTTCAGATGCCGTCCAATACGCATCATAGCTGTCATATATTTCTAGTCACTTGGACTTTAGGGAAGTGACCTAGCCATATCAGGTAGGCTGATGGGACACCTGTCACAGGTTTACCCTGCACAAATGCAGAGACTGAACCCCTGGTATTTCATAGATTATTACCTCTTTGCCTACAGACAGTTTTCAAGATGTAACCTCATTTCTCCTGTTGAAGTGAACGATGTGGAGACTGGTGACTGTACTTTATAAAGTAACAAGGAGCCAAAACTTCTCGGTCCTGCGTGAACTAAAACAGGGGCAAAACAAAGGAGATGAAAACCTTTGGCCAACCTTTGAGAAGTCAGAATCATAGAATTGTTAAGGTTGGAAAAGATAAGGGTCACCAAGTCCAACAGTCAAGGCAGGAACACCACCATGTTCACCACAAAACCATATCCTCAGGTGCCTTACCCACACGTATTTTGAACACTTCTAGGGATGGTGATTCTGCCATTTCCCTGGGAAAGCCTGTTCCAGTGCTTGACAATGTTTTCCCTGAAGAAAGTTTTTCCTAGTACCAAGCTAAACCTCCTAAAGTACAACTTGAGTTTACTCTCATCTCATCACTTACTACTTGGGAGAAGAGACTGACCACCGTGTCACTCCACCCTCTTTGCAGGCAGTTGTAGAGAGGGATGTGGTCTCCCCTGAGCCTCCTTTTCTCCAGGCTGAACACCAGCTCTTAGGTTGTGGTCTAAAGCACCATTTTGGCTCAAGGTGATTTCCACTTTTGGAAATGAAGGAAAAATAATTCTGTGGTTTGCAGTACTTCCCTAAATGCAGTAATTTCTTCAAGGAACAGACTCATGCTTGCAGGCAGAGGACAGAGTTGTGAGGTTTTGCATGCACAGCACCAGCAGCTACAACATCTCTGCTATAAGATAGGAAATACTTCTGGAAACATAGAGGGAATTTACACCATCGAGGATGTTGTTTTCAGCCCGCTATAAAATGATTAGCAGATTGGGGACCAGGGATATAAATCAGTGCATAGATCTTATAATGTGTTGCTTTAATTTCTGTTTCTGTTCTTGGGAATGAAGGTAGTTGAAATTCAGTTGCATCAGATGAAAAGATTAATTTATTGTTCAGTTGGGAACAATAATGTGAAATTTACAGAAGCTTTTGTTGCAATGTGTTTCATTTAAGTGGAGCAAAGGCAGTTGAACTGAACTTGGACAGTGACCTTGATCAAAGAGTCGACTTCTCAAGAAGCTTTTCTTATCCCAATCAGAATATACTGCAGGCCATTGGGGCCTGTAAACCTACTGAAAGGCAAAACAATGCCCTGCAACCGGCCTGTGTGTGATGTTGAACTTCTGACATTTTAGTAGTTGCAGTTGGGAAAAAGTCAGCTTCACTATTAACAGAGTATTCCCTGCACATGACCAGTCCTTGACAAATAAATGAGCTTTGAAGAGATTTTAAGTAGGAAATCTAGAATGGAAAAAGCTACTTTACATTCTTTCTCTCTCCTCTTGTGAGAAAAATTTCATGTAGGAAGAGGGAGGTGGCTGGAACTTGGAGTGTGAGGAAGCTGTGTGAGTGCCTGTGCCTGCTTGTGTCTCTTCATGAATGTCCATAACTTCCAGCCAGGAGAGTATAAGGGGAGTCTGATTTTGAAAAACAGTGCAATACTTTCCTGTCATTGAAGTGAAATAAGAATGAATACCTATAGGTATTGCAATTTTTACAGGACTCAAAAATGAGAAAAGATACCTTTTTTTCTTTCCATGGAACAGCGCAGTGAATAAAATATTGGGATTTTGTGTTCAATATAAACATAAACCATCCAAGTTTCTCATTTACCATTCTTGTGATGTTTCAGCTTAATGACGGTGGCAAGGCAGCCCAAGCACACGTGGGAATTGGTGATGTGGTTCTCACCATTGATGGGATAAGCACAGATGGGATGACTCATCTAGAAGCACAAAACAAGATCAAGGCATGTACAGGCAATTTGAACATGACTCTGCAAAGGTAAGATAGCTTTTTCTTTATTTAAAGAGAATTGATGATCATCCTAACAGTAGTTTGGAGGATAAAAACGTGGTTTGGCAAAGTCCATGGAGGAAAATGGCAGTGATTGAAAGATATGTTGCTATAGCCTGCAATGTGTCTTGATTTACAACATTTTAGAAAACTTATTAGGTGTTAATTATGTGGCTTGACAAAGACTTTTTCCAGCCTTATGTCACCTATTCTATTTCCTTTTGAGTTTCAGTTATGTTTAATTAATCTGTTTAAAAGCAGATCTTAATAATGCTTTTTTCCCCTCCCCCAGCTAACTAGGAATATTTTTTTGGGTCAAGTCCAATAGCACCATTCTTATTGGCTAACAGAATGATGGATTTAAATAGTTAACCCTTGAGTTAAATGGATGGAAAATCTTCTGCTCAGAGTCCTCCATGGTGATACCACTATGTCACTAAGTAGCAGCCTCCCTTTGCTAATTGAAGTGCCTGCTATGGAATTTACAGCTTGGCCCAGTCTGATTACTAAATCATGGAGTTTGTTGAATCCTAGCATATCTCTGGTATAGCCTGGAGCTGTGTTTTTGGAGTTGTTGCAGGAAGTTACTAGGATGCTCACATATGGGTTATTGAACCTGAAGTAGAATGAGCAGCAACACAAGTAATAAATTCTTTCAATTCTCAAAAGCCTCCCAGGGCTAAATACTGTTTTTTGCTAGAAGACTGCTATTTTGATTCAATGATGTGTGTGAACATATTGGAGGAGTTTGGCCTCTGAATCCATCACATAGGGAAAAGCATCTCTTCTTGTTTTCAAAGAAAACAGCAGCAGTTGTATGCCATGATTACAGTTTGTGCCTGCCTTCAGCAATGCAGTGTTCCTTGAGGAGCATTGGTTGAGGTCCATAACATATCTCTTCATCAGTTACTGACTGTTCTTTGTGACAAATTATCCTTCCTTCACATGAAAGGACTACGTCTTTCTGAGAGTTAATCAGTATTAGAGTAAAAAGAGATGACGTGGTTGCAGGTCTGACAAACATCCATCTCCAGGGTGGTGGTGTTTGTTCCCAGCCCTAAGTGATGTTTATTTGCATGGCTGTGGGAGTGCTTTATTCTCCAAGAGGCTGCAATTCAGTCCTGCTTGTTACTTCTTGTTTATCCCGTTGTCCTGGTGCTTTGGTCCTTAGCAACCCTGACTAAGGGATTCCCTTTGCTCAGTCTGAGGAAAGGAGTGTCTTGTGGTATGGTTCATGCCTAGGGCATCTCCCTGAGTGAAACTTGTAAAGGTGGCATTAAGTTTCTTGATGAAAGACAGGCATTATGCCAGCTCATTAGAAGAACTAAATGTTGTATCTCGAGTGTGTCATTTGCTTTTCTGACTTCCAAGGAAACCGGGAGGTCGCTTAGAAATGCACTTTCCAGGACCCACTGAGTCACTGCAGCAGGTGGGTGTGTTGGCCCACTTTCTCCTGTCACCATTACTGAATGGGCAGGGTTAATATCAGATATAGGAAAGTAATGGCAGGTGTGTCCCAGTCAGGTAATGACTTGTCAGAGGCTGCTTCTAGTTGGGTACAGAGATGAGTGGTTTGAAAATCAAATTAATCATGAGTTAGCCTGATCCCCTGCTGTTCTCACCCTTCCTACCTAGTGTAGCATCTGACTCACCACTGTTGGCTACCTGACAGCTGAAGGCCAAGTCAGAATCAGAATAACAGAGATCAAAGGAACAGCCTTGGTCCTGGCATCTGGGCGTGTGACAGAGGTTCTCTCTTGTGCCTCTGCTGCTTTGCAGTCTCATGGTCTTGGCTGTTTTGAATTCTGCCTGTATCCCAAGAAACTAAAGGTGTAGACAGTGTTCTCCTGGTTCCTCTACCTGTGAAAATTTCATTGCCCTGCTGTTTAAGAGATCTGCTTTGGTTGTTTATTTGTTCTTTATAGCCTGGAAGAAAATGCTTCTTGGAGTCAGATTGACTCATGCTAACTGGAGATGCTGGCTGTCCATGCGAAGGGAGCTTGAGAGTATAAACGGGGTGGCAGGATAAGCCATTTTAATATTTAGTGTTCTCCATAATTATATTCTTCTGTTCCTGCCTCTTCTCCCAAAAATGAAACA
>WEIU01012854.1:6587-17060 GCA_013389925.1 Aegithalos caudatus | reverse complement strand
TTTTTTTTTTCTTTTTTTCTCAGACATGGAAATAATTATTTTCCGTTTGGGAAACCAGGCCTATTTCAGTTCTTGGGACACTCTTCCATCTTGTCAGGGCAGCCTGCTGCTTTGACTTTTGCTACAGGGCTGTGTTCACAAATCACACATTTCCTGTGTGGTTCTGACAACAGCTTCTCTTCATCCCCTCTTTTATTGCTATTCTATATTTGTTCAAGGGACAGAAGACTGCAGAGACATTCTGCTTGTACCAGCCAGTATCTTGTCATATTTCTGGCTTCACAAATGACTTTTCTTCCAATGTGCTGGGTAATTTTGATCATCTCACAAACTCTCTTCATTTTATTAGGCCAAGATCCACTCACCAGTGCCACAGTACCACACCAAAAGTGACATCATATGCTGTCAAAAACATCAATTAAAAGGAAATTTTATACCCAAAATCACTTATTAAATGTGTAGATTTACATATTATATTTTTGTGCCTTTGCTGTTATTGACAAGATTGAATTTAAATTATCTCTCTGTATTTTTTGATAATATTTTCACATTAACACTGACTCCTCCTAATTTCTTATCATCAGGTTTAAATGTTTGCTCAAGAGCACTGCTTCATATTATTCCCTAGGTTTCACAAGTGAAAATTGTGGAAGATTTCTCAGCTACTACTTTTCTCCTACTTTAAGCCCAATTTCTTAGTTTTCTGAGAGCGGGCACTTTGCATTCAGGGTTTTGATATTTTTAGGACAAATTTTTTGACTTTCATTTTGAGTGTCTGGCAAACAATGCTGCATTTCTAAAATTCTCCTTATGCTGCTTGCTGTTCATGAGCTGATCCTTTTGTTAGGTTTTTTTGAGTGCCTTTCTGTGTTTGATATTTGCACTTTATGTTCCTTTCATTAGATGTTTTTTATTCTATGATTTTTTTGGTTACTAGGATTTAGCTGACCTACAAATTTAGAACTTTAATGAATAATTTAATCCTCCTGTGAACTTCATATATATTAATAAGAGTAAGTATGCACATTATTTTCCAGAATTGAGTCATTGCTGGTGCATAAAATAGAAATGAGGTGCATATCTTGAATCATAAAAATCCTTCTAATGTTGCAATTTACTTGTGTAGAATGCGCTGTATTTTTCTTTGCTTGTTAACTCAAAAGTGCTGAATAAGAAAACAAAGTTTGGTCTTACAGCTACAACACTTTTTATGAACAGTAGTAGTGGGAACATTTTCTCATTTATCTAATTTTAGAAGGTTAGAATTTTCCAGCTGTATTTATGGACCATGTGTGATCCCTACCTCAGTAATATTATTTAAATTTGACAACTGTGTTTACAACTTTATTATTTCCAAGACTACATGAAATATGTTAGAAATTAAAAAAAAAGAAACCAAAAAAACCAAAAAAACAAAGATAAATCTTATAATATACTTCTCTATCCACCCTGTTGCTGAAGACAACTAGCTTATATATATAATTTTTACATAGCTCATTTTAGTTTTAAAATAATTATTCTTTATAATTGTTAGCAGAAAAAATACAGTGTCATGAGAAAATAAAAAGTATTATGTACTAAAAAACCCCATATTATTTAATTCAGGTTTGGTTTAACTTCATCCCAACTTTATTAAAACAGTGACTTCTCATAAAGAGGGAGATTTGAACAGATGGGCTTAATAAAGATCCTGCAGTATATCTGCCACAAATGGTTGAGCTCTGCTACTAAAGGAGTACTAAGATATGACTGCAAATTAAGAACTTTCAGTTTGTTTGAGCTCTTAGTGAAGAAGCTGTAAATTAAAAAAAATGTTGTAATGTAAATGTACACAATTATAAGACACATAATATAATTTTACTATAAAAGGAAAATCCACTTTCTTCTAAAACAAACAAAAAATCAGTGTGCTGCAATGGCAAAGCAGAAAATCCTGCATTGTTCTGTATCTTGTTTTGGTTTTTTTTTTATATTTTTTTTAAATTTATTTCCACTCCTAGTTGAGATATATTTTCCCTTCTTTTGCATAAAACAATTTCAAAAATCACAGATGGTTTACAGTGTCACCAAAAATAATGCTGTTGAAGCTTTAAATTTTCATAGGTTTCCCACTTAGAAATCTTTGTGCAAGGTCAGAAGAAGTTGCTTTTATCATTCTTTCTCTGCTATAGATTTTTTTCTTCCCAATAACGCATGGGAAAAAAAGAAAGAAGTTTTTACAATACCATACTTAGAAGGAAAAATCACTTTAAATGTAGTTACTGAATAAAAGGTGTCGCAATGAAGGCAATTTTACTTTTTCCAATTTCCACAACATGCTGATATATCTAAACTGATTAAATCCAAACGGCGCTGGTGCCTAAGACCTAGCAAAAGATGAAATTCAACTCATCTGCACATTAAAACATTAATAGTCAGGGAATTAGACAAGAAACATTGTGTAGCTTTAGTCTCTATATTTTGATGAAGAGTTCATTGCCCAGGAGAACTACAAAACAAGTACTTTAGCATATCTCTGACTTGACTTTCTTTCCAGGCAAAACTGGATAGCATTGTGGGTTTTTTGTGTTGAATTTTGAGATGTAACTTGAAGTGTTTTCTTCCACAAAAACACCTATTTACTCTGTATGCAAAAATGTCCATTATGAATGTCATACCTTCCAAATTTGTTACAACACTTTGCTTCATATAGAGAAAAAGATTACTACTGAAATTTGGAATACTTTGGGAATAACTTTGGAGCAGATATTGATTTTAGCTATTCCAGTGCTTCTATTTGGAACACTTTTGTTAAAACATCTAGTTTAAAAAGTTTAACTTTTTCATTTTTAAAATATACTCAGTATCAGTTTTGTTAGTTCCTCAAATACAGATATTTCTTTAAATATTGAGTTTAAATGTTCTGGAGATATGATAAATAGCTGCCTAGTCTCAGTTAGTTTATATGGAGAGGAATATTTATTGATGTATTTTCACTGTTTATTAGGTTTTAAACAAATTTAAATCAGTTTTATAGCAACAGAGAAATGCTGCTGCCTTATTCAAAACATGTTAATATGCAGACACTCATCTGTTGCACCTTGTATTTACTGGGAGTGCAGTGCACAAAACTTCTCACTTTTGATACAGCGAAGCTCCACTTTTAGAAAAGTCTGTTTGCTCTTCGTTTTTTAGTTAAAAGAAAAAAGAGCTGCCTAAAAAACATGAAAAGACAACTGGAAATGGTTATCCTTGCTCTATGATCTTATACTTCATGCAGTTCGCTGATTCTTGAAGTGTACTTGAAGGTATGGTCCCCTTCTCCCCTCTAGGAGTTTAGATGATTTTTGGAGGCCATCTCACTGGAATAGCCTGTTGTGAAGGAGCAGTCAGAAGAAGCCCTAGCAGCAACTTCCTCCACCTGTGCTTGGGGCAGTGACCAAGATCAGAGGGTCCTGTACTTGATCCTCATCTGAACTGCTCTGTGGACACAATGATGTTCCATCTGTACCCCATCTCATTCCTCCCTTGTCCCGATGTTCATCCCAGGCTGACGACTTGGCTTTCTGGTTTGACCTTGGGCCTTTCTCCTGGCTATGGACTTGATGGCTGGTTTCTGGACTCTTGGCTTATCCTGGGTTACCATCACTGGGCCTGATCCAGACCCTGACTTACCGACTTGGTTTCCTGGCTCCATTTCAGCGAGGCTGCTGACTGTGCCTGTCTTGTTATGTTCAACTCCTGTGTTGCCTTCTACAGGGCAACCTGCCCTTGCTGCTTCCTGACAGGGCTGAAGGAAAAGAATCACAGTACTCTCTAAACCCCATTATATATATTATTTTGCCTAAATTTCTGCTCTTTGCTACTGTCACCCCATCACTGAATCTGTCCGTTTGTAATGACCTTGGAGCTGCATGAGCAAATACTTATGGGTATTTATGTTCTCCCTAGTCCCTGCTTCCCACATTTAAATCACTGCATCCATCATGAAAGTGCATGTCACTTCACACTAATGGTTATTTGATTAGCAGCAAATTGAAATTATCTGGATGAATTGTCAGTATCAATGATTTAGGTATAAATCAGTGTTAACACCAGAGTGAAATATTAGGGGGATGGAGCATTGAGGTTGCAGTGGGCTCTTGAAGTGCTATCAGAATAAAGCATATGACCATTAGACTCAGCTTCCCAGCACCTTTATTGGAATAAGCCAAAGAGAGAGTTTAACTGCTTTGAAGGCTGCTATCACTTTGGGATGCTGCATGCTTAATTTAAAAATGGTCATTAAGAATTAAGCAGCTAGTCCAGTTGCAATGATTCTCCTAGGAGGAGGCTTTATTATCTGAATTACTGTTCAGGAAAATGTGCAATTAAAAATGCAAATGTTCTCGTGCTCTTGATTCATTTGAGTATTTCTAGTGAAGACACAGTGCTGCTTATGAAGAAGTAAACAAGAAAAAAGAAAATACCTTTATAAATAAAACATAGAGGAATAAATAGCCTCATTCCTTCCAAGCTCAGATAGTCTATTCCATAAGACATTTAAAATAAGCAAGTTTGAGAAAGGAGATATTTTAAGAAAAAGGACATATGTCTACATCATTCTTAAGATATTAGATTCCATATGTTTCTATTCTTTGTCATGAATATCTCTGTGATGCGTCTTAGTAGAAGCTCTTTAAAACATTTATTGAATTCAAGGACAGGGAAATAATTTGTATTCAGTCTACAAGGTAGAGAGATTATATGTATTTATTTGCATAATACTGAAGCATAAAAACCAAGACCATATTCTGTCATAAACAAAATAAGATTTTACAGCTATTAGTAACGGGTGAATACAGGACCAAAGTATGTACAGGTACTTTATGTAGGAGGAATTATTATATGCTTGAGTGTAGCTGAATGGAATAATAAAAGGGAGTTTCTGCTAGGATTATACCTACAAATGGGTCTTTTTAGCTGTCAGTTTATGCGTAGAGAAATAAAATAGAAAGAAAAAAATCTAAAGAGGTTTCTCTAGTGTGATTTCAAATACAGCCAAATAGGGGTCAGGATTGCTTGTTTTGAGAAGTAGTAGGCTGGGGCAAAAGCAGGGTGTCCTTGAAACCTCATGTGGTCCCTGTGAAGACTGCCCACAAGTCCACACTCAAGGCCTACCAGCTTGTGCTGCCAAAGGCAGTTGGGTGAGCATGGCAGAGGGCAGGGCAGCAAAAAGGGTTCTAGGAGGAAAGCAAAGATTTAGAAATTTTTGCTATGGCACTATCAACAAAGAGGAGATGATATCTGTTAGCCCAGCATTTCAAGCATGAATTGCAGCTAAGTAACAAGAAAATCCCTGGTTTTAGTGGCACTGCAGAGCACAGTTGTGGCTTAAGGCACACAGAAAGATAACAGCCCTGGAATCAAGATTGAACAATCTATATGTTTGTTAATATTTCCAGTTACGACAGGATGAAGCAAAAATGTGTCTAAAAGATAAATGAAATTTACTTAAATAAAAAGTTATTAGCAAGAGATGGGATGTGCCTATTTAAATCTAGGAAATATCAAGGAAGCAAGTGAATACAGCAACAAGACCTGTAGTAACCCAGATTTGAATTTATCAGAGAACCTTCAGAAAGATAAATTTCACAGTCAGAAAGACTGTGAAGCAGTCTCCTTCCCTTTATGATTTCTGGACCCTGTCTATTCAAACACATACCCTCTGATTAAATCTGCTGCGAGATCTATGTTCCATGGTAAGTTATGTGCCACAGTATATGGGAGGCAAGTTAAAACGTTCACAAAAATTATTTAACAAAATCTCCCATTCAAAATGTTAAGAGGAACACATTTCTGCTTTAAGGGTAGCATAGAAAACATCTGAGAATATTCTCTTTTGAAATCTAAAGACTGGTTAATACAGCCTGAAGACAGGTGTTAACATATGAATATGTCAACAATGTGATGAGGATAAACAGAATCAAATAGGTCAGAAAACGTCCTGCAATTCAGAGAAGCTGTTGAAAAAGCAGTCTGAACGAGCTTACTGTCTTATTCACATTCTTCCTAAACATTTGACTTTATTTGGACAACAGAGAAAGCAAGAATTTCTTTTCATTTTTATCTTAAAGTGAGCTTTGTAAGACTAAGCTAGTGACTTAGTGATGTTCACCTGATCACAAAATGTTTAACTATAACTCTGTAAAAGGACTAGACATAAGTTTAAAGCAAATAACTAGACATGCATTATGTACCAATTACTTTAGGGTTTACTGAATCAGTCTTTGAAGCTTCTAAGGTTTTGAGAAAAATGTGAAGACAAGGATTGGGCAAATGGTTGCACAAAATAATGTTATATTATATTCAAAAAATTATTTTTTTCATGCAAAAAAAGGGCTTTGATTATTCATAGGACTGTTCAAACAAAGCATATGTCAGGTAATGGGCCAGTAATCTCAAGTATTAAAGACTGCTCTTCTCTCTTTGAGGCCTAAGATCTGTGTGAATGTGTTATTTGTACATGACTGTGGACAGAAAGAAGAAAGCTACATACGTATAAGAATACACATACAGGGATTTTTTTTTTTTTGGTGAAGAGATATTAGTAATTACTTTACCTAACCCTATTTTTATGCTGAGATCTGTATAAAGTATCATCTCATCAAAGCAAAGAAACTGAGAAGGAAAACTTACTTCTAAAGGTTGAGTGAGCACTCATTTGCCTTTGAAGATTACTCAAGATATAAAGTTTAGGTACCAGTTAAGGAAGAATTAATTATAATTGTAAATGAAGGGGGAAAATAGAACAGATCTTAGTAGAAATGTCAATGACTTCATAAATATATATATGTATCTGAATGGTTCTACATAGATTTCATCTAAAGAAATCACACAGCTAATACAGACAAAATGACAACAGCTGAGCTAAAGGCAAAGTCATTTGCTTTTGTCAGAAATTCAGTAACATTCCTTTCCATAGTTTTTTTTGTTTTGTTTTGTTGTTGTTTTTTTTTGTTGGTTTTTTTTTTGTTGTTGTTTTGTTTTGTTTTGTTTTGTTTTGTTTTGTTTTGTTTTGTTTTGTTTTGTTTTGGTTTGGTTTTTTTTGGGTGGGAAAACTTATGAGGTCTTCATTGGACAAAAGGAAATGATGATACATGTAGATTTTCAAGACCTGATTTAAATTAAATTTTTTCAAGCACTCACAAGAGCACTTTAATCATTACAAATTATATCTGAAGCAAATGCTAACAAAGGTATCCGGTAATAAAATGTAATTTTTTTTTTTTTTTTTTTTTTTTTTTTTTTTTTTTTTTTTTTTTTNTTTTTTTTTTTTTCAGTTCTACTCTTTTCAGACATTAGAGTGAAGTTTTCAGACTTTTTGACTAAGAGGTGATCTATCTACTCTGTGGGGTTGTTTTGTTTTGTTTTGTTTTTTGTGTGGTGTTGGGGCTTGAAAGCCTTACCTATGAGTTCATTTTGTTTTGAGACCTTGAAGCACCCACAGATTAACATAATTTTAACAGGACATTAAACCTCAATATATATAGTTAAATCAAAGTATACTATATTCATTCATTAATCAAATTGCAGGTAGAATTTGTTGGAAGAGTAAAATTTATTTTACTGTAAAATTACTTCATTGTATTATACACATTACCTATAACCTTGTAAAAATATTGATTTATTAACAGAAATAACATATTATACATTTCCCAGATTGATTAGTTTTCTAATTAAATAGGGTCAAAGAAACACTTTTTTGATAAAACTTGAGGATTTTGCTGTGAAATAGTAAAGATTCAAGTAAATATGTTTAAAATTTATGTTTTGCTATCCATAACTGGGCAGCTTGAAGTAACTAAAGTTGCAAACATTTATACAACCCTCTAAAGGAATTTAGTTACTGAATGTCAGGTATAGGGATAGCTGAACTAAAATAATAATGGTCATTAGTAGCTCAACTTTGATTTTAGGGATAGCTGAACTAAAATAATAATGGTCATTAGTAGCTCAATTTTGATTTTGTTTATTACTGACCTTGCTATATCTGAGAAGATAAATGTACTGAATAACTGTGTGTATTCAAACATGTAATCTCTTCTAGCAGTCTGCAGTAGTGGGGACTGTCTGTATCTGTGTGTGTTTCTGTGTGTGTGTGTGTGTATGTAAAAGAAAATTTGTTAAAATTTAAATTTTTACTTCATAGTAAGAAATATTTCTCCTGTTCCTTAAATATCCTTGAACTCAAAAATACATCTTAAGGGGTTTTCCAATACCAAATACACAGTTGGCATATTATTTTACAAATTTGGGGGCTTTTTTGCTGAAGTTTGATTACTCTTTGGGTCTAAGGGACAAAAAAATTGAGGGAAAGAAGGGAAAGGTTATATAATATCATAAAGTAATATCATATTATTATAATTAATATGATATATATAATGTAATATGACGACCAAAGCAAAATAACTGGTCGTGTTTGGTCTGGAAGAGCCCAAACAATACAAAATGACAACAAAAACCATGTTGATTTGTTAATAACGTCAAAATGTTAATCTTAGTTGCTCCTAATAGTTATGTTCCACCAATATATACAGAATAATCCTTGTTTTAGTATGTGGCAATATAGATTACATATATATATGCTGAAAAGGTACTTAGAAATATGGTTGAATGGCTATGAGTCAAAGACTGCAAGGTATTTTTTCAATGCCTGGGATGTGATCAGTTTATCAGGATAGATAAACCAATATAAAATCTCTATATCTACCTTCCCACCTCTGACTACTGTGAGTTTTGCTATGGACAGCCCACACTCCTCTGAGGTAAAAAAAATAGTGTTTGGATCTTCAGCCTGATGTATGGAGCTTCCTGTATTTACCTGTGGAATACTATTCCGATTAAAAAATAGGACTTTGTGTTTTAAAATTTTAAATTCAATTCTTCATATATCCTACAAGAGACCTTTATTTCTTTGCTTTCTTGAACTGTGTTCCCCTGTCACAGCAGAGATCAATACAGTGTAATCTCAGAGTTTTGGAGCTGCTCCTGGTAATTTTTTTTCCTGTGAAGAGACTCACCTTATGTCTCTATTGCTAGGAATTTCTATTTTGCAGTATTGACCTAGAGCTGTAGGCTTCAGAGTTATCTGCCACTTATCCTTTGCACTGATACCATGGCAAACAACCGATAGTTTTAAACTTCTTGAAGAGATGGTAATTTAAGCATTAGAACTTGGAAACTGTAAAAAAAGCTTTCCCTTTTATTGACCTATCACTTTAGGGGTTTTTTTCCCCTTGGATAAATTTTATACAGTAAACTTTCTCAGTTACTTTTACTTAGTATTAAGCCTTGAAGTTTTCTTTTAGGTCAGGGGAGTTGATGAAGTACATTAGTGATGTTACTTGTATCTGAAGCTGTATCTTCAAAAGGGACAACAGCAGATACGAACCTGTGCCTATTGCTAGAACTATATACTGAATTTTCAGTATATCGCTCATGGAAATATAGAAAACTGCCACTAACAGGTTGTTTAAAGAATCATATTTGCTACCTTGTGAGCTCAGGCTAGAGCTTTTGTTTGGATCTTAACTGATTAAGGCAGGCTATAGCCAAACAAAATTAAAGAACTGGGCAGATTCCAAATGGATGGCATCAAAAAGTGATGATAAAAGTGAGCTCTTTCTACACACATCCAAGTTAAATTAAGGATTTTAGAAAATAATTATGACCAGAGCAATTAATTTTCTCTTATTTTATTCAACAAAATTCTCTTGTCCTGAATATTCTTTCTCAGTTTCAGATTGCAAAACTGTACTCTACAGCAATTTCTTCTATGGTATTTCTTCATTTTTTGTGTTCAATTCAATTTAGTCTCTCTAATTTTTTGATAGTTTATGAAACAGACACTGATACCTTCTTGTCACAATGAAATTTTAGGCCTCTGCAAGCAAGGGTCTCAGATCTACCAATGTCTTTTCTTTATGACTTTTGCACATTTATCTTATTTCCTACACAACTAAAAATCCTCTAATCTTCAGGAAGAATTTCTGATCTATTGTACAATATCCTATTTTATTGCCCAAAGTCTAAACAGAATGATGCAACACATCTCTGCATATAAGCAGAGATTTTTGTGTCTTTGTAGGAATAAAGGACAATTCACTTCTGAACCTTATTGATAGGGTTATAACAATTTGTTAACTTGTTTATACCTGTTTCTGCTTAGGTAAAGAATTCTAGCTAAAGTGATGAAGGTTTTTGGACTCTGCATGTGAAGTAATTGATTGTCTCCCCTTTCATGAAGCTCACACCTCAGGTAGGGAACTAACCTGTTTCCATAGCTCAAACTGAGTCAGATGGAGGGTTCATAGATCTGATAGAACAGAATTCTTTGGGTTTTTTGTTTTTTGTTTTTTTGTTTTTTTTTTTTTTGTTTTTTTTTTTTTTTTTTTTTTTTTTTTTTTTTTTTTTTTTTTTTTTTTTTTTTTTTTTTTACTTAAAATTTTTTTT
>WEIU01012852.1:2183-13781 GCA_013389925.1 Aegithalos caudatus | reverse complement strand
GAGAACACTATAGCCCCAAGAAGGTGTTAATTTGTTTGCCTCTCTCGACTTACTGATGCTTTTCGGGGAAAACTGCCATCTGGAGCTACAGAGATTTCTGCAGCTTTTCCTAAGGCCTTGTCTCTGCTGTCCTCTGGTGCTCAGGAATTTTGCAGCAGAGTGAAAATGAATGCTGCCTGCTCTAACAAATGAGCAACGCCATGCTTTAGTAAAAGAGATTGTTTTAAAGAGTTCAAATCCTTCACAATTTTAGAAATTTACAAATTCTGAAACAGAATGAAATCTCAATGAAATCAGTGACTTGTGGATGTCTTTATGATAATTCTCTTTCAATATGTGGATTTATGCTTCAGTTTATTAATTCTGATTTCCTGTTTGCTACCGCTTTTTCTTGATGCCATAACTTGATCTCATTACAATTATTTTTGAATTAATTCTATCCTATACTACTACCTTCTTCCCTCCCCCATATGAAGATGGGGAATTTCTCTGAGATGGCTAGGGATTAGGTTTGACCTGATGCTCCTGACTGTTAATTATACCTCAGTATTAACAAACTGAAAAGCTTTCCCATTAGAAACATTAGAAATAACCTAAATAACTGTGTTAATAGAATAATTGCAGTGCCAAATGCGAGCGAGTGTTTTCCTTGGAGTGGGATGCAGTAGGGTGGGAACAACTGAACACACTGCTCTGTGTGGGTGGCATCTCTTTGTCTAATACGTGATTTTGTCCATGATTCACCATGAGTCATGCAAGGTAAGCTCGACAGCAGCTCAACCTCATTGTGAAGTACAGTGCAACTGCATAATTTTAGCCTGAAGGGACTGATGTTTGCATAGTTTTTAAAGGGAGATTTTATTAATCTGGGTTTTTTTTGCTATTGTTGTTGGCCAGATTTTGCTTTATGTAATTGAGGACTGTTTGCTGATTATGAACTACCAGGGAAGAGTTTTAGGTTGTACATTTTTGCGTTAATAGGTGTTAACAATCTTACACTATATTTATGTGTTTTATAATTAAATAATAGGAATTTCAGTCTTTCTGGAATGAATACAGGCTCTTCCAGTTTCATCCTGAGTGAAGTCTACATGCTACATAGAGACTTATCCCAGTTCACAGAGAACTGGTGTGGAAATGATACACACCTTGCTCTGCACACCCTGCTGGATCCTACACTGTGTGAAAGTGCTGCTCCTGTGGTAATGGTTCTAGGATTACTGTTCTCTGCCCTGCAACACTTGTAGAAAAATGTTTTAATGTCTTTGATTTAGAGATGTTTAAAATTACATTTTGCATGTGCTTGGTGGTTTCAGTGAGCACAGAGAAAGAGGACTAAAGTGTCTGGAGTTCTGTCATCCTGAGCAGGGCAAAGAACACAGATCGTGCCAGGGCACATATGTGGTGGTGGTGGTTTGGAGGTTTTCAAACTCCTTGGAGGAAGAAAGAACCTCTCCTCATGGAGAGGATCAGCACTTCTGCCTAGAGACCACCAGCCGTGTCTCCCAATTCTGTTTCTCAGAAGAGCTGAAGGGGTGCCTGGTTGCTGGCATGTGAGATGCTGAGAAATATTTTCCACTGGAAGGGTGAGTTGGGCCAGGGGCACTAGGACATGGATCTTCAAATTTTTTCGTGTTAAGAACTGTATTTTTAGTGATATGATTAATATTTGATTATTTCTTTCCATTAAGAAAAGGTTAAGCAAACAGATGAACTTATGTGATCCCAGGGGCCAACAGAACTAGCTTTGCTGCTGCTGAAAAGTTCTCAGACTAACTCAGTGATGCTCTTGGAAGTCCAAACTTCCCATTCATTGTGGAAAATCAGAGAAAAATGAACAAAACAAGAACAGAAATGCTTTTCAAAGGACTTATAGATGAGTTATTCTGTGTTCTGAAATAAAACCATTTAACCGGGGAGCTCTATTATCCAAACAATAAGGCACTGAAGAGGGTTAAGGATGCTCCTAGTTATGGCTTCCAGAATAAGGGTTATTCTGGGAGGAAGGTAGACTTCTGGGCTTTCTGACTGACTTGAATTTCAGCAGTTAAGTCCTTGATTAGGACACTGTACAAACAGAAAATATCCCTGGTCTTTGGACTTTAACTCCCTTCTACTCCTCTGTGTTTAATATTCAGGATTAATGACTGTCTGCTCCATACATAAATTGTGGTAACTTTATTGGTGCTGAGGAGCACTGATGAGAGTACTATTCAAATGTGTTTTTGTGAGAAGCTGCTATAAGCCTGTTTCTTAGCATCTAGGTGTTAAAGAAACGTGGGCCTATCACTCTCATGTGTCTGTTATAAAGTCAAAAGCAGGTGTGAATAACAAGTAGTTTACAGTGAATAAACATATCTTCATAGTATATCCATATGTTCAGTTACCCACCAGACCCTTTAAGAGGTGCATAAGGCAAATACATACTTGTATGCAGATGCACCCATTTGGAGACTTAACTTCACTGTTGCTGTAGCCAATGCTGATCACATTTTTCTGTGCAAAGGAAGTGTAAAATAGGGAAAAGATCACTGTGGTCCTGTACCTCATGCACTCTGCATAAGTGCAGTACAGAAGAAGAAACTGACTCCTTGGCCTGTGTTTAGTCACCTGTGTTTAGCAGTGCAAGACACACAGGAAATCAATGAACAGACCTTGCCTAGATGAGACCAGTTTGTCTTCATTTTAACAGAGAGCATATGAGTGTAACATGATGAATATACAGAGACTTGAGAAGTATTCATTTGGCATGATTAGAGAGAGAATCAGGAATATTATTTCAATTATGTATTATTTGCCAGAAAAGGAACTTTGAAATGAAAATTATTTTTTAACATCACTTTTGTTTGTTAATCTTTATGCTGAACTAACTTCTGGTGAGGTGAGTGACACATCTATTGATTCAAAGTTCAGCAACAGATTAATCATTCATGATATCCCAGCAAAATAAATTATTAATCTCATTGAAGTATTTATAAGGTATCCTTAATGTATTGAAGGATACCCTGGCTAAGGGGAAACTTCCCAAAACATCTTTCAGGCATCGTCTGATCAGTGGAAAACAAACCTGACCTTTATGCCAGACCATTTGACTAAGGCTGGAACAACATGAAACTTCAGTCTAAAGTATTTTCTTTTATTTAAAATGTGTCAGGTGACTAAATGTAACTGCCTGTGACATCTAACCATAGACATACAAAGATCTCTCTGCTACCAATTAACATCTCCCCACCACTGAGGGACACCTGAGTGAAACAGCTATGTTAGAAGTTCTACAGTATGGTATACATTACATATAGAAATACTAAGCGAGTAGTGCTATACCAAAGATATTGTTTCTAAACTTGCTGGACTCCACAGAAAGAAATATTTTATAGAAAAGGTTTAAAGTGCCTGAAACTTCACTTGAGGGATACACTGAATTTAAAGGAATTAAGGGAAGAGTCATTGACAAAACAGTGCAATAGGACTATCAGCACATGGAAGGGAAAAGGGGGGGAACATCTAAGGTTCATCTGGAATAGCAGATCCACTGCACATATCACTCACAGCAGGAGTCAGAAGGGAAAAAGGAAACAGTATTGTAGACAAGAAACCAGGAGCTGGGATAACTACAGTGAGATGGAAAACATATCTTCCCCAAACCTCTCCCCATCACCAGGTAAAAGGCAGCTTGCAAAGTGCTTTGATTTGAATAGGCACTTCAGAAGGGCATCAGAAGCCAAGGGTTAGTAAATTGTAATCAATAGCTAAAGAGAAGAGAATGCCCCATTGCTGCTATTCTGGCTTCTGGTCCTTCCCAACAGCCAGGTTCTTGCCTGCAAACGGGTCCTGTAGGTGGGTCTTGTGGGCTGCTCCTTCGGCTTGCCTGCATATTGGGTCCTGTAGGCAGGTCCTTCTGCCTGCCTGCAGTCGGGGTCCTGGGGGCAGCTCCTGCTGTTTGCCTGTGGGAAACAGTCTGGGTNTTTTTTTTTTTTAACTTAACCAGGAAAATCCCTTTTATGTCTATGCCTCTACCTTGACCAACTGGAGCTGAGTTTTGAGCTTTTCAAAGACACCACAATCAAACCCAAAGAAATCCAAACCAAACTAGACTAAGGCAGATGTAATAGCCTGTACGATATTTGCCCAAACTAAGAGGTGTGAGAACAAGAGACAAGAGGTAGAGGACTTGTGCAGTTTTCAGAGCCTTAGCTGTCTGATTCTTTGTTGTGTAAATGATTCCTCAAAGGCTACATTACTAATACTGACAAGTCCCTCCTTACACAATTCTGTTGAGTCGTAGAAGTGGAACTGTCTAGCTGCTTGCTGATGTGTGTTTGTGTGAAAGGCAATGACCACAAACACAAAAATAATTTTAGGGGAAGTTTTCATAATTTTTCTGGTCTGTTTGCACACTTGCTTATTCTCTAGTAAGCTTCTAGTTGATTTCCCTAGTGAAGTCAACCAAAAGAAAAACTCTGGCTTCCATGAATCTTTGGGCATTTCCAACCAAAGATGAGCCCTTTTCCATCAGAGAGGTCATCTTTCATGACCGAGTTCTTCTAAAATCTAATTCACTTAGTTCAGACAATGTGGCATCAAATTGCGTCAAAATATGAGGATATTACAGCCCAGCATCATCATGCACTTCTGTAGCATGGGGACAAAATGATGGCAACTTGTGTGGCTTGAATCCCATAGAGGAGAGGGAAGTGTGACGAGTGGTATCCTATCATGTTTAGTCATCAGATGGTCTGCAATGCCTACAGAGGTAGGATTTACAAACTGACAGCACTGAGGCTGATGATTTATTGTGAGCACTTACAGTGAGTTCCATGTCTTCCTCATCTTTTTCTTTCACTGGCTTCTCTGGTTCCTCTGGATCCTTTTCTTGAAGATGGATCTCGTTGGCCTGGGTCATATAAGGCATATCATCTTTGTTCTTGAACTCCAAGCTGAGGATTGAAGGAGGAAGTAGAATTCCTAGAATTACCTAAAGCAATAATAATGATAACAATAATCACCACAGAAAACAGATTATGGTCAAAACAGTTACGTAGCATCAAATGGAACAACTCCCTCAGGAGATTTAGGAAAAGAAAGATACATGTGCGTGTGAGTTTCTATGACAATAAAGTATTTGTCTTTGGGGGTAATGTTACCAGAGTTCTGAATCAAAGCATGTAACTTCTAGTCTTGCTGTGAATGCTCTTGAAAGTTTTTTATTGCAAATCACGAGATGCGTAGTGCTATGCACTAGAATATATTTACAAAATATTATGTAAGGTCAGGAGTAGGTGGGACTATGTGGGTGTACAGACCTGTAAATGTCTGCATTTTACATAATACAAAATATCAGCATAAATGACACAGAGAGAGTATTTATTTCTACAGAGAGGGTTAACACCTCTTTGTGTTCATGCTTAATGCACACTGGTAGTCAAAGAAATATATGTGGGGATCTGAGGAGATAAGGCAAAGCCAGCAAAGCAAATGCTGATGTGCATAGATATGCAGTCCCCTTAGATTTTGTTTCAGTAACCAGGCAGCTGTGTAATGGTCATGCTAATGCCAGTTCTTCCTTTTCTGCCTTCTCTCTCTCAAATTCAGGAGTGTAAAAAGCACAAAAATTACCTTGTTGGGATATATAAGTAATGAACAATGCTTGGATTAAAACATTAGTACAACTGAATAGATATCAAAGTACACAAATTGTCTGTATTCACAGGCACAATAACTTTTCCTGGTTATGCTGCAATTTGATGGAAAATGATTTTCTTATAAATCCCTCCCTGAATGAGAGTGAAACCAGATAGTTAACTTCTTGGCAGGGTGCTTGTGCCCATCGTATCAGCAGAGAGCCTGTGTGCTGTTGAAACCAAAGTACACAATGAGGAGCAGTTAGCGTAAGCAAATGCTGTACCCAGCTTTGAAAAAGCCTCCTGCACTGCTCCTGTGCTCATGAAATGATGGATCCAGGGAGAGGGGGTTACAGGCAGACCTGGCTTCACAGAAAGGCTATTTTTAAGAGCAGGCAGGATTAACAGCTGCCCCTAACCCTTCCATTGGTGCCATACATCCCCAGCAAGAATCTAAAAAAAATATTTTCAATCTTCCTACCATTTGTCAGTTTCAAAGGGAAAAAACTTCCTGGGAAATAAACCATTACTCATAATTGCAAATTTGTTTCTTTGTCATGCTGCCTCATGTAGCTTGTAGCCTGCTTTAGCTTTAAACAAGTTCTGCTAATAAGCTACCATCAATAAAATACAGACTAGAAACTGAGAAAAGGATCCTTGTGAAGCACTGGTGTTAGAAGAAGCTGAAAGGAAACAGAACCTGTTACCTTCAGTTATGCATTATGAAATAAAGGTTTATTTTAGGGCTTAAGAAATGTGTGCTGAAAAGTGGAATGCATGCAGTAGGAAATCAGTTGCTGCACTTCCCTCCATGTACCTAGGTTGAATATCTGAAAAGCCAAACTGTGAACAAACAGCTGTCCCTCTGAAGGATAATAGGCCTGTGAGTTCAGGAAATAGGTAGTATAGTAATGTCTCCAAACATGAGAATGTTTTCTGTCTGTAGCAAAACAACATGTATGCACAGGTCCTGTGAAAAAATGCTATCAGCCACTTGTTCTCATTCATCATTGTCTCTGGATTAAGAGCCAGTCTGGAAGCAATGCATGTACTCCTAAGAATTCTTGTCATTACTGAACATCTTTCCACGTGGCAGCACAGCTGAGTACTTTCCAATTTTCACACAGGCAATTAGTGCACAAGAGAGAATCCCTTTACTGAAATATTTTTTACTGATCTGGGAAGAAGAGGCATCCTGTGTAAATTCTAACTGGTGACTGCTTTGGTGAAACATACCATGGACTCAAATTCAAATCAGAATTCACTGTGCACTATTGGCAGTTTTTTCAACTGTAGAAGTAAAGCTTTAACAGCTTTGAAAACTGAATTATCCTTTAGACCTTCGAAAGGAGTCTCTTCAGATGCCATCAGGAAGATTTGCAAGGGTTTGCAAGGAAATTTGTGCTGCCTACTTTGCCTGTTCTAGGGAAAGTTGTCATATCAGCACCTTTCACTAATAGTTAATTCACTTACACTTCCTTTTCCTTTATTTATCTTTAAAACTCTTGACTAACTCCTGAAATATACAGGTAGGGTAACACACTAACCTCCTAGCTCAGTTCTTATTCTGATAAATGATGCCAGAGGGGACTTTAAGAAAGGGAATGAAAAAATATAAGCTGTGTGCTTTGAATTTAGGATTATGATAAGCCCCAAATGAAAAGCTGAGTACAGAAAGAATATACCCTGCTTAATGTCACTGCAAATAAACATCTGAAATATGGTTACTTTAGACAGTTATTGCTGATATGCTGTGAACACTATCACCATCTATCAGAATTCGCTGAATGTTAATTTTATTTTAAAACAGGAATGACCTTTAGGCCAGAGTTTTTTCGCATGCGGAGACGACCCATCCACATGTCAGTGAGCAGCATCTGGCTGCAAGTGTGAGCGATGAAGTCCCTGTGCTTGGCTGCCACTGCAAGCTGCAGGCATGTGGCGTTGCTCCAGTTCTTCAGCTCATAGGTCAGCAGTTTCATTGCCAGTTGCTCATCCTGCTTGTACGACTGGTCCAGCAGCTCGACCGCCAGTTGGCCAAAGTCCCTGCAACAGAAGGATATCCCTTCAGCAAGCACAGTCCTGTGCTCAAAACACCTCTCTGCAACTGCCAGCCTCTGCAAGGGGCACATCGCCTTCCATCATGCAAATTGTGATGTTGATTCCACATGGAAACGCACATTTTCAAATGTGAGTGCCTCATGTTAGGCATATAAATAAGTGCCCCAACTTAGCAGTGATGAGCACCTACACCTACCAGCTGTCTGCTCCCACCTCCCTGCCCACCTCCCTGACATTTTCTAACTGGAGTCCTCTGGTTATCTGCAGCTTAAGGGATTGCTTCTCTGCTGTTTGCTCATGGCTTCATGGTCAAGCCTCCTGGAAGAAGGAGTGTCCAATATCCTTTCTAAAATCCTAAACTTCTAAAATTTGAACATCAGGAAAGATTCTTATGTAATCTAGTATCTTGCCTTGCTCATCTAAACATAACCTCTAGGTTAATTAACACTTCTGCCTTAATACTATGCTCATAAGGATTTCAATAACTGTTCTGCTGGGTATGTATCTAGTATCCTGACAAAGCACAGAGAGATGTTGCAGTCTGACTCGAGGCCTCAGAGAGAACACATAAACAATATAGATATTTCACTGTCTTCTTGACATCTTCTCATTTCAGAGGTTATATTGCTAACAATTTGCTTCTCTGGCAGACAGATTGTTTATAAGCCATTTAGATTCTCTCTAAAGTGACTGCACTTCCCCTACAGGTTAGAAATGAAAGCAAGGTACAGGTAAGAAAATTTTAGGCAGGTTCAGAAACCTCTCTTCACTCTTTTTTCATTTTTTTTTTTCTTTTTCATTTTCTTTTCCCCCCCTCACGAAAGCATACATGAAAGGAAATTCACCTGGAATTGTGGTTCAGCTCTTGGGATATGTCATCCACCATGTCATTTTCTGATGCTTCGTGGGCCATGGCTTTGCAGAGTTTGCAGGCCACCAGGGCTTTAGCCATAGCCTCTTCCCCATGTTGCCAAAAGAAGAGGGCCATCTTCTGGCGTTTCATGAGCACAGCCCACACCATCAGCTCGTGGAATGGGAATGGAAAGTGATTGATCTCAGGGTCATCCATATCAATATCAACTTCTTCTTCTTTTTTCTTTGTTGGTTTTCTCCCTCGACGCAAAGGGACATCATCCTGTGGAAATTGTAGAGAAATTTTTTTCATCAGTGAAGGAATTGAATCAATTTACACAATTCACTGGAATCAATAGCTAAGATGTCAAATACATTTTCTGCTGGCCAGCTCATTTATCTTTTTTTGGACAAAATATTTAACATAGGTAAACAACAAAAAAGGTATTGGTGCATGTACTGTAATTAAGAAGAGAGTAAACAGGGAAACAGAGCCCTGGACTGTCACTCTGAATTGCTCTTTCTCCCTAATAATAGAGAGTACAATCACACAATACCCAGAACCATTTTGGAAAAGCCACCGTTAAAATAAAGCTAAGGGCTCACTGCAAATTCAACATCTGCTGTAATGCATCTGTCTCTTTCCTCCTCCCAAAAGCACATATCCAGGTAATTTTCTGATTAGCTGACAACTACTTTTATATGTATTCTTTTGTTTTTCTCCCTTTATCTCCTTACAAAGGTAGTGATCTCTCTTCTTTACTCCTATTCTGCATGCTTATTCCTTCCTTCTCCATCCCTTTATTGTTTCTGTTGCCTTTACTTTCTCTTCCATGTTAGCCTTTTGCTTTTGTCAGATGAGCTGACCTATTCCTTCCTGTGTCTGTGGATGGAAAAATGAAAGTGGTTGTATAAAATAAACATGAAAATACTACTATCCCCTTGAAGCACTGGGGTAGCCAAAAGTGCCAATAAAGCTGAGATGACTTTCGCCAGTATAAAGATTTCTGCATCATTCTCTGCAAGTATTTAATTTCTCTGAACATGTTTTTAAGTTAGATGCCATCTGACTGAAATTCTGCTTGCCCTGAAAGACTGAAACATTTAATTTAATTCTTAGTAAACAAAACACAAAAAGATCCATAGTTAGGACAGAGCACTGTTTTTCCTTAGATACCTCCTGGACTTTTATTGAGAATGTTTCTTAATTTATACCCTCTCTTAACAAGATTTTTATCTGGATGAAAAATACTATTCATGTTTTCATTATAGTGAATTTAAACATTATCTGGATATAGTTTATATTTGTCAAAGAAGTAAAATACATTAGGATTTGCCTACCTCCATTCCCAACAGCTTCAGGGCTTTCGGCTGTACAAAAAAAAGTTAGAAAAATGTTATTTCTCACAGAATAGTGATGAAAAACTATAGCTATTTGTGTATACATATATACACATATACACATGCATGTACATATACAATAAAATATAGATAATATGTATGTAATGTAATATAATGCAGCGTAATGTAATATTATATATATAAACATATACACCAATCAAATAATTACATATATGTGGTTATTTCAATCTTGAGTTTGACACTATTTCACCAAAACCACAAGAGAAGACGTATATTTGGATTCAGGTACAAATTACAACTGGCTAGGGCTCTTATAGCAAGAAAGTGATAGGGACCACTGATAAGGCAGGAATGGATTTCTCTGGAGTACCTCAGTGTTTTGGCCACTGCCCTGGAACACTTCTACTGACTATTGTGGAGCTGCTCTGTGTTCTGGTTCAGTATCAGTGAAATAACTCAAGAAAGCTCAAATGCTTTTCTCAATGTAGTGACTATGAGAAGGAAGTCTCTCCCACCAGCTACAATCACTGTCTTTCCTTTCAAATGTGAGGAATCATAAGGAAAAGCATAAGGAAACAAACCCATTTTAGGTAGACGTCTGTAAGCATTTCACAGAGCCATTGCTATTAATGGCCACTTATTAATACCTTCAGTGCTGTGTTTTGCTAAAATCTGAAACGTGAGGCAAAATTAGACAAAGGAACTACAAATCTTACTGAGAGTAGCTGAACAGACTCCTGCTCATGCTGGATTTGGTCAATGGGAATAGGGATGACAACAAACAGCTTTTGTGTTTTAGAAAAACCTTTCTTTGTATGCACAGTGCCATAACTTATCAAACGTGGAACCCACAAAAATACTTAACAGTGGTATTGCCATGAACCCAATGACTGCTGGAGCCACATCCAAAAAATAAGTTTTGAGTTATGGGTTTCTTTGCCCTGAAACCTTCATATCACAATCACGAGATGAGCTATGAGATAGGAAATGCATCTAACAATGTTGAAGCTTTCAAATCTAACTCAGGAGTTAGAATTATAGCATTATTGGTGCAGGTCAAAAGGCTTGTCTTTTAACAGCTGTGAGTACTCATAATTAGATGTTTTAGAGTCATAGTAGACTGTTTTATGTGCTGGTTTCAGCAGGGCAGCAGAACACAATAATTTTTTCATTAAAGTAATAAAAAACATAGCTTATATCAGTGTCTGGCTTGTGATGCATTATGGTGAGGTAACTGCAATGCACATAATGGAAATGAATCTGTAGAATGAATAGTGTGTGCAGTGGAACCATGTAAGAAGCTATGGTAATCCCTGCCTGTTGGTACAGTCATGAGGATGGCAAACAACTTGCTTCTTACCCTCTTGGGCCCAAACAAATTGTGGTACAGTGTTCTGAACCTCTTTCGGGTGTAATTGCAGCGATATGCTCCTCCCATCAGGTACTCTATCACCAACCCAATATCAATCAGACTTATCCGATAATCAGGAGGTAAGTTTCCCTGCAATGAAAATAAGGATGGTGGGAGAAGAAATGCTTATTACTGACATTGTTAAATGTACTTTAAAATGATGTTAGAATAAAACAAATTAAATAGATAAAAGCAGGAATGTATTATTATGCTTGTTAATTAATTCACCTTAAAATAGATCCAACCGAAACCTGGATATTCTCGCTTGGAAAGAAGACATAAGTTAAATAA
>WEIU01012803.1:265-11736 GCA_013389925.1 Aegithalos caudatus | reverse complement strand
ACTGGTTGATGAGCATTAGTCACCATTAGTTGTTTAGAAAACTTTTATTACAGTGTTAATAATTACATATTTTAGCAAAAAAACAACTTCCAAAGTGACTGTTATTTGAAGAAAAATATTTTAAAGGTTCTTAATTAATCACGGTTTCTCAAATTTAAATTGCTCTTGACAACTGAAATTCCTACAGTTCAGGGCAAAGCAGACTACAGAACTTAAAAGAAAGGTTCACCAATCATAAATTCAATATATGTGAAAGTCTGAGGGAGCGGAAAGAAACTATGTGGAAATAGAAACAAATTTTAAATTATGAAATATAGATAGAATAACTAAAAAATATCAACACTGCCAATTTTATAATAATGTATGATATTGTCACTAGAGATATATCTGTGTTTAATATCTGTTTACTTATTTTGCTTATAAAAATAGAGATTTTTTGATTAGATTTCAAATTAATTTCCAGGGCAGCTGCAAGACTAAGAAGATGATGCTGTATTGACATTTGAAAAATATGAAATAACCGTTATTTTAAAAATTTCTTTATTAAATGGGGAAACTTTCCAAGCACCTAAAGGCACCCTTCCCCCTCAAATATCCCTTTATACTCAATTCACCAACAAACCATTTAAAGATGAACCTTCAAAGCTTCTTGATTTTGGGCGTGTTTTTTTTAAAGTTCTGAAAGTTACCTACTTAGTCTCTTACTCTTGTGAAAAACCTTACTACTCCCAGTGAAATCTCTGCATGTTGTTATTTTGCAAAGTTGGTGCCCCTTCAGAAGGTGCTAAAACATGAGCTAGTGTGCGAATTCCTTTCCTGACGTTTTGCCTTTTCCCGTGTCTCACTGCCCCGTGGTTTGGGTGTGTGGAGCTGAGCACCCTGGAACAGGCAGGTGTTGGGCACAGGAGGAGCCCTGGAGGCCTGTTCCTCTGGTTGTTTTTAGCACTGCTACTCGTGACACTGACCTGAATCATCCCATCCGATGGCAAACAAATGTCATCGGCCTTCCAGGACCTGAGGGAGCCGACAGGGAAGGTGGAGAAGGAATTTTTACAAGGGCATGGGGGAATGGCTTCAAACTGAACAAGAGTAGGTTTAGATTAGATATTAGGGAGAATTTCTTTGCTGTGAGGGTGGTGAGGCACAGGAACAGGTTGCCAAGAGAAGTTGTGGATGTCCCATCCCTGGAAGTGTCCAATGCCAGGCTGGATGGAGCTCTGATCAAGTGAGAAATGTCCCTACCTATGACAAGGATTGGAATTAGATGATCTCCAAAGTCCCTTCCAACCCAAGCCATTCTATGATTCTATGCTGGTTATTTCTTGATCACATATATTTTTCTGTGGTTTTCTGTGGTACAGTGGATTTGGGGCTTCCAGATCACAGAGAAAACTGCAGCATCCAGGTTACCAGACTCTTGCTCTAGAGAGGCACCTGCAATTCTTGATGGATTTGGATAGCAGAGCACAGAATGTGGACCAGCCTGGGTCAGTCTGTCAGCACTAAAATTGCTAAAATACAGGTATTGGAAATGCATGGGTCAAGATCCACCTCCAAAGCAGATCTGCTTAGCAGAGATACAGGTGCTGAGGTAGGGAATTATGCTGAATTCCCTGGCAAAATTTGCTAAATAGCACATCTACAAATCTCATAGGTCAAGAATTGGTGGGTGGCTTCAGCACGTTCCTTCTGCATGGTAGGACGGCTCTGGCAGATGAGCAGGGCTCACGTGTCCTGTTCTTCAGGATGTCTTCTTTCTTACACTTTGGGTTGACCACAAGTTCATTGTGTATCTTAGGAATCAGGAAAAATTGCAACAATCATGAATTGTGTCAGGTGCCAGCGCTTTATAATCATGGAGTGTGCTCTTTTCCAGGTCAATTACTTGAGCAAGTAATTAATATTAAAAATTGCAGTTGAACAGTAGAGATTCTGTGTTAAGTATCTTGAAGTCTTTCAATTATTTCAAAGTAATTTTAGTTCTGAAGGATATTTTGATATCTATTCTTTTCCAGTAATTTTCAACTTTTAAATGAGGCTCAGGCAGTCACTTTTATCTGTATCTGTTTGTGTGCTCCAAGTCTCACAATAACATCTGAACTGGTTTGCTGATTCAACAGGACTTTGTAGCTATTTCTGAGACTGCCTAAGGCTTTATGAAATTTGGAGACAGAAAATGGGAAAAGAAGCAAAGATAAAGACTCCAGTGTAAGCCTCTGTGTCATTAGACAAAAAGAAAAAAAGTCTAGAGTGGGAGAGAACCCAGTGGAAAACATCTATTTATGTTTTAGATCAACTCCAAATCCAAAAGAGATGAGGCTTCATTAGTACCAGTGCTCACAGAAGTGTTACTTCCTGAAGCAAATTGGGTCTACATTTGTTTGTATTTTCCTCTAGAGAGCTTCTCCCTAATATGAAACTTCCTTGAACTTTGGTTTCTATTACAGAGGAAATCTTTATGTAAACCCCATGAACTTCAAAATAGGAAAGTGTAGGGGAAATAGAGCATTTAAAGTCAACTCTTTATTATTCTTGCCTATTATATTTTTACATTGTCTGATTTTATTATGTCGTTTACATCACAGGAAACTAATTTTCTTGGGAAAAAAAATCTATCCCTATGGAGTGAAGTAACCTATGGCTTAACTACCTTTTGAGTCCTACTAAGATCTTAAAAGATAATATAGGTAGAACTTGGTGGTCACTGATCATAATGGGTTTTTTTACACCCCCCTGGAGAATGTTACATAGGAACCCTCTAAGCTAGTCTGTAAATATTGCAAAATATGGGGGCCACATAATCAACACTAAGGAAGTATAGTTATAACCTCAAATAATTTTTTGGTGTCAAAAGATGCACACAACCTATTTTTATGTATGAAAATACTTATTAGACAAAATAACTTGAAGAAGTGGAATAATTGGCATGTATTCAAATTGTGGTTAATTGAATTCTTCATCTGTGGCTTAGAGAGCCACATGGGGTACAGATTCTGCACAGAGGAAGCAATTTTCATTAACGGGATATAATTTAGAATGAGAAAACATATACACTCTGCCTGCAACACAGTTAATAATTAATATGGAATAAATACATAGACATACACTGAGTTACCATATTTCTACCTGTCACTCTGTAGAGTTTCAGCAAAACATTTGCATGCTAAGTAAGTATATTTATTCAGAGAGATGACACTGTAACACTACCTTCAAAAGTGGAAGACCTTTATGTCACAGCATCGGAAATGAGTCATCCTTGTTTTTAAAATGGCAAAGTGAGATCAGAGTGGTGATTTGATCTCATGCCTCCTTACATCTAAGAAGTTTGCTGGTTTCTGAACTGACACTGTACTGCTAAAAAGCTGATAACCAGTTCCAAAACTGACCATTATTTTTGAGGCTGGTCAGTTTTCCTGAATTATATTTGAGAAAATTAAAAACCTCTGAAGAAAGAATATTATTTCTGTTTTGCATTCTGACCATCTCTAAAATTTTTTATTTGGTCCCTCACATATGCTATTAATATTGGGGTGTGTCTGCATGCAAAAAACAAACTATTTGATGGATTGTGAAGAATATCTTGCAGCAAGTGTGCAAAAGTGTGTGATATTAATGAAGGGAATGGCTGACTGAAAGCCAACAGCCCCACAGGGTACAGTCTCTGTCAGTGGCTTGCTGCATCACTTTGAGCAAGTTGAGTTACACCTGAACTCAAAAACAGTTAAGGCTGTTTGGGATAAGAAATTCTGTGAATCGAGATCTCAGAATCTGCTTGTGCACATATCAACACAGAATGTGATGGTACAAAGCCTAATCATGGTCTCTGCCTCTGGAAAGGCATAAACAGAATTTAAGTCCAGTTGCTTTTGAGATAGTGCCTTGACATGCACTCAATTCTCGACTTCAACAAACCTGAAAAATATTATTTAAGTATTCCCTTGAATCAAAGCTTAAAACTCCAAATCTCTTGCAAGGATTTCTTCATGTTTCACCTGAACCGATTCAGTGCAATAACAACACTCCCAAATATTTTCCATATTTCTGACATATTTATTTTATGAACCACAATGATATTTAATATTATTGACTTGTAGGACTAGACTTCATATTTCCTTCTCCTTTTAACAACAGGTGGTAACAATATTGGCAAACATGTCTGTGTTGGACCAGTGTGCTTCAGAAATCATTCAAGGAAATGGTATGTATTTTAGCTGAATTATATTTTTCATTTGTTTCTGGAGAGTCTGAGTAGAAGGGAATGTAGTACTTACAAGGTAAAGGAGAAAGGCTTCACTAACAAAGCTTCATTTTGCATCCTGTCTCTGCTGGATATTGCACATTGCTGCAGAGTGCAAAATGAGTCTTAAGGATGGTTCTACATGAGCCAAATAAAATGCTACTGTTTTAGGAAACTTTGTATTTGTGACCACATTGCTGTTGTTCTGTGTGTGTGACTTCTAGATGCAAAGCAAAGTAGTAAAAAGTGCTCCAGCAACCTCTATTGTGGTGATACAGGTAATATTGTGGTAAAATGGAAATGCCTTATTAATACACCTACCAGCAAATTCAAGGCCAAGCAATATAGTAAGCAATATTGTGGGAAATATTAAATTACATTGAAAATTCATATATATTGCTTTGCTGGGCTAAGTAGGCCTATCTTATGCTAGGTACTACAGTGGATTGTCAGGGACAGTGACACCAAGTAACATTTGTGTATACACTCCATCATGGAATTTCACAAGAAGCATTTTCCCCCTGGCTTTTGAGAGAGGTTGGCACTCATCCCATGCGTAAAATCTTTTTTGTGCCTGTCTAATGTTATAATAAGCAGGTGCTAGTCAGAGGCCACATTCTGAGAATGGTCTTTGAATGATAGAGCATTTAGGTACTTTCTTCTCAACTCTGACTTTTTTTTAATGTTGATTGATTATTATCTAGCTGCATGGTTGTGATGATAATTCTCTGAATTATTTATGCAAATTTTCTAACAGTTAAAATCCTCTGATGCTACCTGATGTAATCTGAATGCCTAATAGCATATGGAATCTAATAGCACATAATTGTCTTTACACTTAAAATAATCTAGAAAAGAGAAATCATCATCTTTTTTTGCGGTGCGACAAGAAGAACATCATCTCCTACAGGCAACAATAAATTAATGAAGCTGTTTCAACATGGATGACATTGTCTTTTCTGGAGTGAAGAGTTAGTCACACAGTAAACTTTAAGAAACAGAATTTCATCATTTCCTTCATTGAAGGATTCCTCATTCTAAGATACACTTAACTTGAAAGGAAACTTTCAAAGTCTTGCTTAAAATATATAAACAAACAAAAAAAATTAATAGAAAGTTAAACTTTGTTTAGAGACCTGAAATATGTCACTACAGGTTTTTCAGGTACTGATTACCTTCAGGTTAATTTAGAAGCAAATAAGGAATTACATTTGGTTGACTGAAATAAATCCGTGAAATTTGAAATAGCAATTTTTAGAGGAGGAAAGAGTTAGTGCATTTCCTAATTCCAGAAGTTCTGTAGCTTCCTAGTGAAGACAAACTTATGCATAGGTCAGATGTGCCTGGGTGGTGATGTCAAAACTGCAGCCTTCATTTATTATTCTCTGTGCCCTTTTTGGGCAGCGGCTGGTCTGCATTTGCCCAGCTTTCCTTTTGCCTTTACCTTTTTTGCACCGAGTTTTTCTGCTGGGGAGTGGATAACGACAGCTCTTGTATCCTTTTAGGCATTCAGCTCCTAATGGAAATGCTCTTTGAGAAATCCTGCTCAGGAAATCCAGCAGAAGTTGCAGCTTGTGAGCGAGTGCAGCAGAAGTCTGCGGTTACCCTGGCACGGCTGAGCCGCGATCCTGAGGTGGCAGACGCAGCCGTGAAACTCAGCTGTAAGGATGTGTCCTCTGCTCAGTGGCACTGAAACAGGGAGGAACTGACAGTCAAGGAGAAGCTCTTTTTAATTTTTAGCCTCACTTGGTAAACTTCATGAAAGAGATTCCCTATGGAGTCTGTCCAGAGGATGACTGAGGGGATGGAGCTAAATGAACCTCTGGCTCGTTTCCCAGAGGAACCTGAGGTGCAGCATCCACTCAACACGTAGCTGTGCCCCACTGTGCCAACTGGCACTGCTGCCTCCTCCATTCCTTTATGGAAACCCTTGGGCAGGGTCTGTCAGGGCCCAGACAACTGGGACCCCAGCAGGTCCAGATGTGATGAATCCAATGGGAGGGAGCGTGTTCTTTGGGGAGGAGTTAAGGGTGTGTGTGAGGATTGGTTGGGAAGAAATGGAGGTCACAATTTCCACTCTGAAAGTGCAGCAGCAAGTAAACCCAATTTATTTGTTTATGCTTTTACAACTATTAATTATGACTGCTCTGAACTGCATAGCTCCGTGGAAAGTCCCTTAAGTATTTGCATATCATCTTTGCATTAGTGATTGTATCTACTAAAAAAAGATAAACATGATGCATCTAAAAATATCATAAAATAAGAAGTTGTTTTTCTAAATTATTTCTCCTGACACTCTTTTGTGCACTCAGGTATTCCTCGTCTGATTAAACTTTGCAGATCACCAACAGAGAGAAATAACAGTGATTCTGTTTTAGTGGCATGTCTGGTATGTACATTTTAGTCTTCCTTTCCTTCTTATACTGGAAAATAAAGGAAAAAAATCCCTTTAGATTTCAAAATGCATAAGTATGGCAGAAATGTTTTAAATTCATGTCAGGGTCTCCTACTTTTCCCCTTAAGCATAATCCTGTATGCTGTCAATTATTCATCCTTGGATTGAAGATTTAAGTGTGGAAAGAAAAATGGCTTCATCTTCACAATACTGGGCACCAAAAACTTTCCTTGGGACACTTTGGAATTTAAGGATTCATTAATTCCTAAATTCCATTCTGTGATGTTTCTATGTAGAAATTAGCCTCGAGTCATGGGGGTAGCAGCCCTTTATCTGCACTCACGCATATATATGAAAATATTTATGTAAAGAATCAAAAAAGGGGAAAAGATACTTCTTGCTTCCTCTCCGATCCAATTTTTTGTTCTATTTGTGTTGCCAAGACAATATAGTGCCCAGCCAAGGAGTGGGCAGCAGAAGCTTAACACTTTCTCTGCTCAGGAGTCCTGCCCTGCATGGACTATGAGCCAAATGCCAGACCTGAATGATTTCACTGAGGGAAAGGACTCTGGGGACATGGGTGATCTAGGGTTGGAACACAAGCTCTGATGAATGAAGACTGAAGAATATTGTTTGGCAGTGCTTTATGATATTAATGTTATTTTAAATGCAAAAGTAAAGCTCGGTTATTGCAGCTTGTTCATTTAAGCAGGTCTCATTCAGGATGAAGAAAGTATAAATGTAAGGGTAGAAAATGCTGTGATTATTCTTCCTGCATGCCAAGAAGACTTGTTAATCTTGTGTGGTTAGAGCAGAGACCACAGAGCGATGGCAGCAAACCAGACTGTGATTTTTCTGTCTCATTGAAGTTGTTGTTGCACATTCCTTGAATCCATGCCTATTGCTTGAGACGTTACCTACCTCCCTGTCTCAGAAATTCTCCTTCTCCTGATGTTTTAGTAACTGCCTGAAGATGTTTTCTGATAAAAATGTGGCAAAAATATTGTACTTGAGACAAGCTGCTTCAAGCTGTGATAGATATCGTCACTGGTGTTTGAGGGCTTGTACTGAGACCTTCTGCTCAGGTCTAAAAGTAATGTGCCCCCAAATAATTGTTGTTTAATAACTTTTCATCTGACAGATGGGGAGATTACTGAGGTGACAGAATTCATAGACCTTCACAGCTGAGTTTTGAGCTCTGGCTGTTATTTAGATGTGGTTACAGTGGATTCCTGCAAGGAAGACTTTGCCAAACCCGACTGCATTGGGATGATGCTGTTTTGTTTTTCCAGGCAGCCTTGAGGAGACTAGCAGTTATGAGTCCTGATGGACTGGAAGATTCAGATTTTCAGCAGCTGGTAAAGCCCAGACTTGTGGATTCTTTTCTGCTGTGCACAAATATGGAAGAGAGCTTTGTATAAATGGGAGCCAAAAACCTTTGAACAATAATGAAGGTGATAGGTGTGCTGTAAGATAACACATGTACAATTTTATTTTGGTTTAGTAATCTTGTTATTTATGACTTATTTATTCTAAACCCATGAACGTGTGGTTTGTCAGAGCAAAGGAACAGAATGAGAAAACTTGTTACTGTGGTTTACAAAGGTTATTTTTTATTTTATTTTCCTGCCAAGAAACACAAGACCTTATCATTGCCATCTAGCAAAATGTTTTGTTTAATATAGTTGAATTAAGGTAATGAAGCCAAGAATTTGTCACTCTGATGTTAAATGCTTCTAATGATGTTTTATCACTGGTATTTTTCTATAGTTAGACTAATTTGTAGGTTTTTTAATAGATGTTTTAGTTTCATCTGTATTAGGAGAAAAATAATCCTAAAAGCTGCGAGTATATACTTTGAAATGAAAGGGATGTTACAGTCTAAGTCCAGTTCTTAACTGTTATTTTTAATAGACTTATGTAACTGATAGAAAACTTTCCAAAAAATGTTCAAATACTGGCGCTGAATGATGATAGAATACATTCCTAGGCTGTATAAAGATGAGCTCCATCAGAGAATACACAATAACAGAAAGTTCTTTATTTACACTGACTGAAATTTCCTAAAGAAATTCAGAATTCTATAATTCTAGAAAAATCTTTGATGGTGTGTGTGTTTTATCTCATAATGTAAGATTTTCTACCTATGATTTAAAATGATTACACAGTCATTATTTTCTCTCCTTTCCAAGCCTTACAAGAACTGGAAGTGCTAATGTCCAGACATGTTTTTAACATTCAAGCTACTGTTTTCGTGAGAAGTTGTTCACACTTATGCTAAATAACCTGAAGAGTTTAATTAATTGTAACTTGATTTGTTTTTGTTTTTGTTTTTGTTTGCTAACTAGTCTTGTATTTTTAAAACTTAAATGGCACTCTTAGGAGCTCTGGAAGTTGAGAAATGGATGATAACCTAAATAACAGATGTGATTTTGAAATAGACTTTTTTCATGAACATTCTTTTTAATTCTTGATTTTTCTTTTCACTGACATATATTAAAAATTACACAACCAGCAACATCTTGGTTGTGTTTTTTTCCTTAACTTTTCTCAAAGCGCACTGTTATGAGAAAAGGTGTAATTTTTTCTTCATGGCTTCCAAATATTGCTTTGGCTCATTTTATGATCAGCAACTACAGGGTACTAGGATATCTGCCAACCCTCCCCTCCATGCCTTCCTTACTGTACTTTGTGGATATATTAAGCAGCTTAATTCATTAATGTTTCTTTAGTGTTACGTGGTGTTTAGATGAAAGGCACCAGGAAATTATGAAGCTGTGATTGTCTTCCATATTTTCTGTATATGAGAAATCTGTTCTGCTTCAAGCAGTGAGACAATGGTGGCTGCTTTTATCTCCCTTGATTCTGTGGGTTAAGAAGTCTCTGCCTTAATGTCTTTCTTGTGAGCTCTTCACTTAATGAGCTCTATCCTGACTGAATTTTAAAACCTTAAAATGTGTTTAAAACCTCTGTCATGAGCAGCTATTCAAGGAAAAGAGTTGAATTAGATGTTTTAGTAAGCACAGAGATGAATTCTGCTTTTTTTTTTTTAACTTTGAGACAGCTTCTTAAGTTTCCAATATTATTAAAATGTAAAGCTTTAAAAATATTGTATTAGTGGTGAACGTAATACTTTCCTCACTAAGCAGAAATACATGTGTGAGCCATGGATGTCTTGGTATAAACAATGAATTAATACATTTCATAAAAAGCTAATTAAAAATAAAATCCTGTTGCTATCATTCTGATAGCATGACAATCCCTGATAAAACATATCAAGTTCTGTAGTGAATTTCTGTATAGAATCTCATTCTGTCAGCTTCAGCTAACACCAGAGATAGAGTAGGGTTTATCCCACAATAGGTAAATTTAAAACCTCATTTAAAGAAGTTTTCTACACATGCACAGTGAACTGAAGCATCTGTTAAGGAAATGCTATCATGACTCATAATGTTTTAATGTCATTTCTAACAGGTCAATCAAATATTCAGTGAGCAGGTCAGTAACAATTAATTTCCTCTCAAATACAGTAATGTGAACCCACATTGATTGAATTTACTACAGGTACTCTCAATCTGCAAATATGGGTCCATAATTCTAGGCCCATATTTTCCATTTAAATGTGTTCATGTTACAGATGTGGCAGTTGATATTACAGAAGAAAATACATTTAGGTGGAACTCATATTTGCAGCAGAAAATAAATCTTGAAAGAGCCATTTCAGCAGACCTCTTGTCACCTTAAGTGTCCTCAAAGCCATTTTAGCTAGGTCTGTGCATTTCACCAAGAACTGTGTACCTTATTTTTTTATATGCTAAAGTTTATGAGAAAATAAACATACCTCTAACTTTACCTATTGATTCACTTGGAAATAATAAGTCATTAAAAATACTGATTTATTTTTCTCATTACTTCTGAATGAATCCTTGATTCTAAATGTTTGCTTCATAAGTGACTCCTCAGCTTTTAAACAAAACAAAAAAGCCCAAGAAGAGTTTAAGCCAAAACAAACATTTTTGCTTTCAAATGTAGTATGAAATAAAATATTTCCTATCAAGAAATTTTCACAAAAATAAGTATTGTGGTGGCTCAATCCTTGGACTTTCTGTGTACATATATATACAGGTAGGAGAGTGGAGAGTAAGTATGATACATTCACACATCAGCTCATTTATATGGACTCATTGACTTATAGAGACTGAATGTAGGTTTGATATTGGTTTAATCTTCCTGGAAAATGAATGTCAAACTTGTTAGAAATGTTGTCATTTCACTTAAATTCTTCTGAACATTTTCAGTTTTGAATGAGATTAGAAATGCTTAACAAACATGCAGCGAGCTGCAGGATTCTTTGTAATTTTGATTTACACTCCAGCAACTTTGGACAATGTCTTCAAATTTCAGCTTTAATTTCAAACTGTTTACAGATATTCAGGGCCCAGATGTTTCATTCATTGAATAAAGTTTGGTTTTTCTCAGTTTATTGTATAGTTGGTACATGAATCGCTTATGGAATGTTACTTTTCCAACCTTTTCAGTTTAAAAATAGTATTTGTATCTACAAAGAATAAAAAATGTCTTTGTAAATTGCATATTATATTTTTTGTTAGTATCTTATACCTTATTTTGCCTGTTAGTATCCAAAAGATTATTTCCTTTGTAGGGTTTTGCCTTCGTATGAGACTGATTCTGGTCTCTCATATGGCTGGCTCCAAATTTTTGTGTTGACCATCTCCTTTTAAATAACAGCAATGAACAGTCAAAATAACCTTGGCTTTTGTATTTTGAGGAATCTGCTTTGATCCTCAGCTTAAATTTATATTAAATTTAATGTATTTA
>WEIU01012779.1:2628-28590 GCA_013389925.1 Aegithalos caudatus | reverse complement strand
TGGCAAATAAAAATCAGTCTACCTTCTGTGTCTCATATCTCTTAAGTTTTGCTTCTCCAGTCTTCCCCACTGGGAAGTTCAAAGTTATAATTTTTTTTTTGGCAGGAAAGTTCTGAACTAAACTCGACAGTAAGTACACATTTATGTATTTATTTATTTATTTATTTTTTTAATTTTATTTTATTTTATTTTATTTTATTTTATTTTATTTTATTTTATTTTATTTTATTTTATTTTATTTTATTTTATTTTATTTTATCATCTATAGTTGCCAAGAAACTGTAGTCATCTAGCAAGTTTTCATTACATTTGGTCAGATCCAGAGCAAAGTCACAGAAATACTCAGAGAAGTCTCAATGGCTGTGGAAGAAACTAATTTCATTTGTATACTGCTAGAAACACCAGAAAGCTGATTCGTGTCATGAACATGAATCAATCCTGTGTCAAATACTGCAGTTCAAGAATTTTATTGCAGAGGTGCTGGGAAAAAAAAATAAAGTCTTGAAGTCAATTGTTGTGGAGGAGATAGGAAGAGACACAATAATGAACATTTGCATATGGTTCCCTTTTTGCCTTCCATAACCTAGTTTTTAAATATGTAGGTGACTTCCTTATTTTTTCTAAGTTATTTTTATTTTTAAATCAAAATGTGGGTACTTTTACCTTCCCTACTCCCTCCATCCTTTTTTTTTTTTTTTTTTTCAGATAGGTTTTTAGAAGGCTATATTCAGTACAGTGAGCCAGCAGTGGTCAGTTGTTCCAAGGAACCCCTGACTTCTACCATTTCTAAAGGTAGCACTTTAAACAGTATTCTTCCATATCTTCCAGACATTAAAATTAGGAATTAAGAAGGACCAGACCCATTTGGTATAACCTTATAAGCCCAATTCAGATCTTTTGCTGATTTTCTCAGTGATAACACTGATATCCTAATACAGTTTTCACTTTTAGTGTTTAGAAGTATGAAATCTACTCCTTTGTTTATTAACTAAAAAGGATATAATTAATAAATGCATAAAAATGGGTCTGCATTTCTAAATGAACCATTTTCATCAGAGGCATCTGGCTATCATTACAACTGATAGTGTTTAATTGATATTATTAAGATTAAAAGAAAAAATATAGTTTTGAATTATTAAAATGGGTCAAATGATAATTCAATGGTTTGAGCTCAACAACAAAATCATAACAGCATTTCTTTGTATTTTTTATGCTCTTGCTTATGTCAAAATGGGAAATTGGAAAATATAAGTTTGATTTCTTTAGAGGATATTTATCTGCTGAAAGAGCAAGCAAAAGGTTATCCTGAGATGACATTTTTGAGTATTGTATGAAAAGAGGGATGATAAGGATTTAAAAAGAGATGCAAGAAATGAAGAAGCTTTATTAAAAAAGGCAGCAAAAGTGAAATTATCCATCATTTCAGATTTTCAGGAGAATACATGCTAAAATGTCAGAAGAAAAAAATTCATTTTAATTATTATTTGTCAGTAGAAGAGATGAAATATACCACCACTCATTATTTTTATTATCTGATTTAGTGTTTTGATTACAGACAATGTTTATATCAACAATAACTTCAAAACTGTACTGTCACAGCCAGATCCCATGTGCCTTGCTCTCTGCATTTGCAGAACATTTTACAACAGTGATGCCAATTCTACAGACAGTGCCTTTTAGCAAATTAAAGAAAGTTGTATATGTGTTTCAAGATCAAATCCCTAGCTGAGAAGTAACTCAGGAAATCAGAGACAGAATTTTGAATATGTTAGATGGTAAACAAAACTGTAGGAAGATGCAGCCAGTAGAGATTTTTAAACAAAAAGCTGTCCCCAGTCTGTAGTGTATCATATGAATGTCAAAAGTGCTATAATTGAGTTGGAGATCAGAGAAGATTGGCTTTGAAACACAAAAGTTTATAAAAATTTTTGGAGTAGAAGGCATATTTAAAACCAAATGAAAAAAAAAAAAGTGATGGTTATGCCAACAGAAACAAATTCTAGTCTCACTCATATAAAGTACCAATTTTTCAATGGTAATAATGAATATATATGGGGTACGTCTCTTTGTTAACAGCTGTGGTAATTGAAGTGCTTTTCACAAAAAGCCAAAGAATCTCAACCAATTCCCTCCAACTTCAAATGTGACACTGGTATCCTTAGGGGTATGCTGAGTACAGGAGAAGGACAGAAGCAGAAGCCATTGACAGAAAAGAGGCATCCATTCGTCCTGGGCTTGTGAAAAGCCCATGGCAGTGACACAGATTCCAGCTGTCCCATAAGTCCTGGGTAGGGGACTGAGGTCCAGAAGAAGGGATCAAGACCTTGTTTCTCATCACCTCCCATATTCTCCAAATGTTCAGGGAAGGATTTAAGCCAAGGTGTTTTTTTTTAGTTACTGACACTAGACAAACCAACATTTATCTTTACCTGACCTCCTGTACTGCCCAAAGGCCTGACTGAAGCATAAGCATGTATAGAAGGTAAAAATCTACCAGCAGTTCAAAGTTGCCCTTTAGTGGACAATCAGAGCAGTATGGTTCTTGCTTGTTTGTAATATTAACTACACTGTCAGTGCTAAAGCAGGTGATATTAAGTAGAAGATGATAATATAATCAATGATAATGCAAGATATAAGGCTCACTTCTTCCATCAGTGAAAAATATGCTGCGGTAATAGACTGTACAAGGGAAAATTTTGCTTTTTTTGTCCTTTCACAAATATAAATGCAGGGTGCACAATGAGTTGCTAGAGGATTCTGAGGATAAAATCCTGCCAAAGATGCTTTCACATCTTTCATGAGTCACTAGCATTGTTGTGCATGAACTATATAGCAAAGGATTACTGTACTTAATGTTTTTGTATAGTTTAATTCCAACTTTAATATTTAATAAATAGAATAAAAATCACTAAGAAGTTTGTTTTGTGAGGTATCTCCTAATCTTGGTATTTTTATTTATTTTCACTTTGAGTTGTCTTTGAAGTCTTTTAATTCTTTACATTCTTGTAAGAAACCATTTGTTTGTAAGATTTTACAGTTATGGCATAACTGACAAAGTGACTGAACACATAGGAAATTAGTAATCCCTACATTACTTTTTTATTATATATCCTTATGTATAATAACCTTGTATATATAGAACATGCTTTTAAAGTCTATGTGTGGGTGTGTGCATGTATATAATTGAAGTGAGATAATATGTTTGGTGTGCCTTACATTTTATCTGTTCATGTAAGTAACTTGCCCACCTTTTTTGTTTCAGGAAAATGTTGCATAGTTTTGTTTGACCTTCTCCCATAAAATTTTAGCTCATTTTAATGATTTTGCAGTTTTTGTTGTGTAGGTATTATCTCCGTCTTCTAAATGCTGAAGACTTTAAACCCATTTCTGTTGGTTTTATTTTCATGATGAAGCAACAGCTATCATGTTTCCATTGATAATAATAGAGATTTTGTGTATTATTGCTGTGGGAGCTGGCATAGTGGTGCAACACATCTATCTAGATCACCCAAATGTCATTCAGGAACCTCCAGAGTGTGTTGGATCCTTGTCCAATCCCAATTACACAATGCAATCAGATAGGCATTACTAACTGTACTGGAATCACTAACTTTTTGGAGTGTTGAGCTGATAAGCATGCAAAGAGCTAAAATATCTTTGTAAATAAGCATTAGAATTACCGTGTTTGGGATATTTTACATCCTTCTTGATATTTGTTTTCATTTCCATCGCCCCAAGTTGCACACTAGATATTTTAGAGTTAATATTGCTGGTAATGTGGTCAGAAAAAAATGCTGTGAAAAGCCTGTAAATTCATGTAATTCTTTTTAAAGACTTTCCTGTCAGTGCCAGTAGAAAGTCAAGGATGGCTTTTCTAATTGCCAGCTCTGTGAATATAGTATCCGAAAATCCATGTTTCTGACTTTTACATTTATCTTACCAATAAAACTTCTGCAGTTCAGATTTAGATAAATCATTTTGCTGATGGTGCATAAGATGAAATGGAAATTCAACTGACTTTTAAATGAGGACTGATTCTGGAAAGGTAAAAACTCAGTATTTATTGTTAAAGAAGACTTGCCTCACTCTTAGAATAGCTGGGCAGGTAAGTTCTTATGAGGGGGAAGGACAAGAATTGGTCAAGCAATGACTTTGCTGAGTTTACTTTTAAATATATGTAAAATATGTGACCTTAAGCCTGCTGAAAAGAAGATGTGCTCTAATTTCAGCAGGCTTTGAATGTTGGGCTGATTAAAGATTACAAAGCACTTACTGCTCAGTTCTTGTAAGTACATTTATGAGAGTTTCTAAGGTTCTGCATGTACAATATGTACTATTATAATACCCTGCTGAGACAAGACACTTTGAATCTGTCCTCCATCATACTTATTCTGACTCTGCAGATGTGAGGTCTAGTTACAACCTGGTCTTGCCTTTTTCAACTTTAGAAACATATTCATTGTATTTTCAACTTAATATATTTCACTGTCAGTATTCGGCAAGAAAATACATTTTGAAATCTAAATTTTCTAACAAATGCACAAGTTCTTTTTGTGCCCTTAACTGGCGAATCTGTGAATTGAGTGTATAAGGAAGGTATGAAAGGCAAAAAGTCCTTATAAATAAGCCTTTATGCTTCAAAAATAGTTTGATGGAATCAAACACTTCTTTGAAACAAAGCTCAAATATGGATTTGATACAATGATTTTTAATGATAGAGTCCATGGGTGTCTTGAGACACCCCATTTCCCATTTCTTGGCAGTTTGTAACAACTGATACTGTGTAAGTCAAATCCATCAGAGGACACCTTTCTGCAAATTTCTATACTCTGCTGTTGCAGAGCTCCCCAAGGGCTCTGGAGACGCAGGAGGAGAGATGTTTATTAGGAGCTTCATTTATTGAAGAAAACAGCTCTCGCATTTAGGGGGAGGATCACAGAGACACAGTGAAACTCGGAGAAATCCCTCAGCTCTAGATTTTAAATCTCCTAAGCTTGCTTGTTCTTTTATTTGTCTATCATTGTGCACAGAACAGCATGACCACTGTTTGCCTCCCAAGCCACAGCTGCCGGCGGGGGATAAGGGAGAGGCCCAGTGCAGCAGAGGGGAGGGGAGGATGTTTACACTGACCCAGCCTGCCTGAAGTTTATGCAGGAGGAACTACAAAAATGTTAAAAGGGAGGATTTCTCTGACAGGGAACTTTCTTAACCTCTGTCTCGCTGTCTTTCTGCCTTGCAGAGTGAGAGGTTTTCCGCCTCTCTCTAGCTCCACTGGATTTTCTTTATCTGAAACTGAACTGATCAGCTGGCTGGCCCTGGGGAATCTGGTGAAGTGTTAAAACAGGCCAGGTCTGTGGCCTGGTGGGCATCTGGTGAAATTTCTGCTCAGCATAGGCAGTGGGGGCTCATTGCTTCTTGGTTGCAGTGATACTCTACTTCAGCAGTGTCACCTTAGAGATGTTTCTCTATTAGTATTCAAGCTGTTCTGAAAATGCCAAAAATAAATTAGCTCTTCCGTAGCTTTGCTTCCTTCATTACTGATAGCCGATACAGATTTTTCAGCAATTGCCAGCATACAGCCTTTGGACCACGAGTTTCAGTTTCTTGGGAGTAGCACACCTTTGAATGGACATCCCAGGAGACTGGGTGGCACATACTGTGTCAGTCTTCAGAAAGGTATAATTCACCTTTACTTTATCACTCAGCAGTAATCATCCATTCTGGACACCCAGCAGCATAAATACACAGCAATCACTTTACTCCCCAGCTATACCCTGATTACTGCTGTGGGTGTGCAAGGAAGGGGGAAAACCCTGCATGTAATCTCATGGATGCTCCAGCTGCAGCTTGGCCTTTTGTTTCTTTGGATTACCAAACATTATGTGTAGAATACATTGGTACTTTCTTCTTTCATATGCGAATTTATGTAAGTATGTGAAGTTCTACTCGGAGGCTGGATCAGCTCAACGTTCAGGGTGGGGATCACCTCAACTAAGCCTCGTTGTCTACGACTAAAATATTACACCTGACCTGAGCTCTGTATATAGTTGTAAAGAAACAGATATAGGGTGTCACAAGTCATTTGGCATTTTTAGCAGCACCAGATGACCTACAATTCTTTATTTTGCTCCACCAACTGTGCATACTAATGCTGTGGCAGACTAATATTCCTTGCAGGATCAGATTATTTGGATTTGATATATTTGATCAGAGAAGGAACTGGTTCAATGTAACACATGTATGTCATGGCATTACCTCCCAGGAAATGTTAATTGCTTTTACATTAAAAAAAAAAGTTTAAAGGTTAGGTTTTTCTTTTTTAAAAAGCTGCCTATTATCTAGAGCAGCTGTGTTATCTGGAAATATTTTCCTTTATACCATTCATGATGTTTAAAACTATGCTGCTAATACACGTTTCATAAACAAGCACAAGCTTTTCTTCAAATCAAATCACTTTTTTGTCTCTCTGTATTTTTTTTCCAAGCATATTTGTCTCTTTCATACCTGACTGTGTATTTTATTTGCCTATGTATTTTCTCTGCCAGTCTAATCTGTCTAACCTATTTTAGGCTTTTACAGCAGGATTATCACTTCAGTATCTAGGCATTAAATGCTTCGATGCACTTCTGAAGGCTTTCATTTTACTTAAATGCCTTTGAACATACTTAGAAAGTGTTATTAATTAGAATCAGCAGCCCAGTACAACTTCAGGTACTAATTAGGTATTGCCCTTCCGTAAATTCTTTGTAACTTTCCTGCAAACAGAACATTTCAGCTAACTCAATATTTTGGAGATGGATAAAACCATTGCATGTGTTTTTGTCAATCTTTGCTGCATACATATTAGATACCACATGTTTAGACTGTGCTTATTTGTAGAATGCAACATTATATCTTAATAAGTAAAGTTGTTTTGGCAATTATTGTCATTAAATTCATAGGGAGTTTAATGAAGACAGTGAACTTTAAAAGCAGTCATTGAATGACAGTTTAATTCTAACATTTTGTTTTCTTTCATATTTGGTATGGTTTAAAGGGTTTTATTTGTTTGTTGTTTTTTATCTCTATTACTTCATAGCAAAAACTTGTCTCAAGTATTTTAAACAAAATTTCCTTCTTCAAAACAGTGTGACTGTACTTATGCAAGTCCTGTAATTTTCAAGCTGAAAACTCAATAATAGAATGGCAAATATAATGCCCAACCTTTTATGTATGACAAATTGTTTAATGCATCAGGTATTATATCAGCGTTTCTAGCACAAAGCCCAGTGAGCACAAATTTAAATATCTCATGAAGTATCTTAATGTTTATTGAAAGCTGGGAACTCTGGGGACACATCCTGTCTCTAGAGGTTCAGTGTCTGGGTTGTTGCTAGCAATCTACCAGATGTAATCACAGTTTGCTGGCCTTCTCACACAATAAGGAATGGATAGTGTTTTCTCCTGATAGTGGTTCAGATATGAAAAAAAGGAGTTGTATATGAGGAACTTCAGTTACATACATAAATTCTTTCCTCTGCCTTTTTTTTTTTTTTTTTTTTTTTTTTTTTTTTTTTTTTTTTTTTTTTTCCTAAGGTCATTGAAGTACTTGCAGGACACCTCAAGAGACCATGTGCAGTTAAGAAAATAAATGGACCTAATGCTATAGACTCAGTAGGGAAAAATACAATATGTGCTAAATGTGAGCTGGTTTAAGGCTAATTCCCACTAATGGGTTTGAAGAATAAGTCCTCTGTCTTTTGTGCTGTAAATTTTGAACTGCATTTTTTACCTTTGAAATTGTTATGATAGGAATGAAAATTGTTGTTAGGTAGAAAAATGTGTGGCTATTTATGAGATGAGGCTGAGAGGTTTGTTTAACTCAAACAATACTTTTTTTTTATTTGTACCACATCAATCTTTACACCAGAATTCTATTTCTGCATTGCTCATTTCTTTTCTATGAGTGCTCAATATTGTTTCCTGCAAATACTTTTGTGAAAACATAAGCCTCCTTGCTGCATTTGGAAAACATTCCATTTCTTATGATCCATTTTTGTGCCATTTTCTTTCAAATAAACCCTATACTTCATGTACCTCATAAAGTCAGAAAAATGCAAGTATATTCTGTGATTAAAATTGCAGTTAGCATAGTTTAGCCTCTTGACACAAATTTAAAATGAACAAGTTTTTCAAATTATTTTACTTTCGATTACTTAAGGGCCTGAAAAAAGAAGTACATATGCATGAATCAACATTACAGTAAGGGATATGCCCGTTTTTTAAACTGAAGCAAAAGAATTCTTCATAACCATAGCACTTAACAGTCTTGAAAATTGTAGGATATTCTTCCCACTATGTTTGCTACAAAGAAATCAAGGAAGGAGCTTACAAGACATTTAAACTTTGCTTAGATTTTGGCTAGAAATTCAGTACCAGCAATTGTCAGGAATGGACCTCCAGTGTTTGCAGAGGCCACGTCAAAGGACATCAATTGTAAATCACATCATATGTAAAGTTACATCTAGATAATATCTGCAATTAATTTATGAATCTCAAAGGAAAATGGCAGTGCACTTGATGAACACAACTCCAGAGCATCATGCCAGTTCCAAAGATGACCGAAAGGTTTATCTCAGCAGGCTGATTTCTATAGCTGGAAATAAAAGTATCATAGCCAGGTAGCACAGTGATTTGTGAAATATAATAGGAATTGAATCTCAGATCTCAGAAATCTCCACATAACCTCTGCACGTCTACAGCTATCCCTGAAGTCATGATGCTGAATCCTAAAGAGCTGGGAAAGAAAGCAAGCTTTTGTCAGAAGTAGAGCCTTTGCTGTTCTTCAGGAAGGAAGCTTTTGTTCAGCTTAGTGCAGTGAGTTACAGCTCAGCAGAACTTTTTGTACTTTGTTTTTGGCTGACATTGGACTGCAGCTGTGATACAGATACCTTTTCAATGGATCTTTGAGGAAAGGTTGAGACAGGGCAAATATTTTTATGAGGTCCTCAGGGAAGTTGAATCCCTGGAAAAAAGGAGTGATGATCCAAAATTCACATAGTAATCTGACATTCACCGTTCACCTGAAACGTGAACTTTAAACTAAAGGACACACAGGTCACAGTTAGAACACGCAGTGTCACAACCACAGCATCTCTCTTCTTTCCTCTTTACTTCCAGTAGAGCATCCCATGTACACAGCCATCTATAGATCCCTAGAGAGTCAGATTTCTGTGAAATAGCCACTCTTCTCCTAAATCATACTGGAATGAGTTCTTCTGACACCAGTTCATTTGACCACCAACTCTGCGCTGTCATTCATACACAGAGTCTTATTTGAAGGAGTGATCTGGAAGTCTGCGCTGGGTATGTATCAGCCACAGTACAACACACCGGGTGCTTCTAGTCATGTCATTTGCCACTGGAGCATCTTCTGGTGCTAATAATTTATGCTAATGCCCAAAGGTGACCTATTTGTGTCAATGCGTACACTTAATTTACTTTTTATCTATACATACATTTCTGATAAAATTAAACTTTGTAGATACACTGTAAGAATGAATGGAAATTATTTTATGTGAGAAGAAAATACTGCATAATCTGTCATCTTAAAAATACCTGACACATTTTCAGAAGAATACAGTTGTATGTATATTTTTAACGTGAAAACTCTTTACTGAAAAATGGTGTTAGCTGATGACAGGAATGCAATACAGTTTGGGACTAATGAGTTCTCTAGGGGTGAAAATTATCTATGTAATTGAGAAGAAAGTTTTCTTTCTTAAAACTGAATGCTTTATTTATTCAGTTTAGTAGAGCAAGTCTTTATTGTCTGAATTGCATGTAAGTTGTTTGCTCTGCCCTTTTTTATTCCACACAGATTTATCTTGTCTTTGGGGTTTTTTACACCAGAAAAGACTTTTTCTAAAGAACAACAATAACAACAACAAACCAAAACAAAACAAAAGAAACCGAAACAAACAAAAAAACAACAACAGGAAAAAGAGTAATTAACCTGCTTCACCATAGTGGAACAGTACTTGAGTTGAACTCTAAGTTCAGATTGAAAGAATAAACCTTCCCTCATTTAAGAAAGCCATTTCAATCTTTAAAATGTATACTTTGAAAAATAGTTTTGCAGCTCAATCTAAATCCATCTAAGCATTGCAGGGTTGCATCCTTCAAGGGTGGATGAAATTTCTTACATTTTAATGGCAAATAAGTTAAAAATATATGTGTTCAATGCCTCATGTTTTGTTCAGTGCACGTGAATAGCACCAGTCTTTTCTCCTGATCTTTTCAGGGATGCCTCAGAGAGAAGGATGACAGGTCTAAGCATCCCATCCAAAACACGAGATGTTAGCCTCCCCATTCTGACTACTTTGCTCCTAGGCATCACAGTCCTTGTAAACAGATGTTTGGAAATTTTGAAATTAACATTATTGAAAATTATACCCTTTCTTCTCTGTGTAATAAATACCAAAGATTCCTGATAACAGAATGTTTTCTCTCTCTGTTGACATTTCTGACCACTGATAAAATAAGGTTATTGATTACTTATGAAAAAGGAACTTTCATCTCTTTGGTTTTGTGGGTTTTTTTCACCCTTCTTCCTTTAATAATAGTTTAAAATACAGTTTTTTTGGTTTTGATGACAGAGAGATTATATTATTTTTTCAAAGGATTCTCACTAGAACACTACAACTTTCTGTTGTCAATCAGTTTTAAAAGTTCTAGCCAGTTTTCTGTTTATCTTGTACAATTTACAGAAGAAAACAGCTAGCTCATAGCATCATTCCTACTGTCATGCCTGCATCCAGCCCACCATCCACGTAACTCTTTAGCATGAAGAATTTAGTTGCCTGAGCACTTGGATGGAAACCAGTAGCTGTTCAACTCCTGCTGTCTCTCTCAGACATTCTCCAGATAATGCAGTGTTTCTTAGTTGGCATCACCCTGAAAATGTATCTTGGACAGATTTTTATTTTCAAAGTGATAATTTCCTGTACAGTCTGCCCTATCCTGGATCTAGTTCAGTATGGAGGAAGGTAATTAATCATTCTTTAGACTGATTTCATAAGATGACATAGGTTGGCTCCAGTGAATTCCAAAATGCTGCAGTGTCTGCCAATACTAGCACCTGGGAGTGATGTCCTTGCAGTGATCTCATGCCTAGTAAATTAGGGTTTCTAGAACTCTTCAAAGGACACTCATCTTCCAATCCTCTCCCCAGAAGCTGAACCTTCCAAAGTCAGTACAGAAACAATGGCTGTGCTTCCAAAAGAGAGGATCCAGTGTTGACATGCCATTGCAGCTCGATGGATGAGAGGTTGCATCTACTCTTCTGGATTGTCACTGTAAGGGGGAAAGATTGCATTTTAAAATGCTCAGGTTCTCTCTGTTCCTATGCAGCCCAGTAAGGAGGGAGCATGATTGCAACAAAGACTTTTTAAAATCTGACAAGAGAAGAGAATACAGGCTGTTCTGGCTATGAAAGATCTAAAAGATTCTTCTCCACAGATTTTTCCTTCTGACAACAGGATTTAGAAATGGTTGCTTGCAGTGCTTTTCCTTATTCGGCAGCAAAACCATCACGTGTTTTGCTTCCCGACAATTTTGGCTTGTATCAAATGTGAAGCTGGCTCAGAAACAGCTTGTAAAAGAGAGAAAAGTAAGACTTAGCTCCAGTAAGTGCCTGAACACTCTTTTTTGTCCACTTGGCAGGAGGATGATGGTATTCCAACTTGACATTGACATGAACATTTCAATGGCTGGACAGTAAGCTCTCTGATAAAGCTGTTGTCTGACTAGGGAACAAGGCTCTCATACAGGGCTGCCTCTTTATAGCAATTATAGTAAAAATTAACCTTTCAAAAGTTAAGTTTCTGTTTGAGGGCCCAGAACAAGGAGTGAAAACAAGGATTAATGTCCCAGCAAGAATCTAAGCTCTTGTCTTTTCAAAAAACAAAAACAAACAAAAAAAAAAAAAAACAAAAAAAACCCAAAAACAAAACAAAACAAAAAAAAAAAAAACCAACAAAAAAAACAACCAAACAAACAAACAAAAACAAACAAACAAAGAAACAAAAAACACTAAAAACCAAAACACAGATAGGATTTTATGAGCAGTGTTTAGATGCATGTGAAAATATGTCTTTTATTTTTCCAGTTTAGGGAAATTATCTGCTTCCAGATACAAACACAAATGGTGAGTTTTATATGTGGAAACAAACTTTTCCTAAACTTTGGAAAATTCAAAGAAAAATAAAGAAAAGAAAGTACAGAAAAAATTTTTTAGAAAATTACAAACTTGGCTTTTTAGAAATAGATTTTGACAAGAGCTGGCTGCCTCATTATGCTTAGTATTTTTGGCACACCATTTGAATATAGTACTCTTTCTGAGTACACTGCAGAAAAACATAGCTTTGATATGGCTTAGGATGCCTATTCCATGGTTCTCTGCATATTTCTTAGTTTTGCATTAGCTGCTATTGTTTGTTTTTTCAAAATTTACATGCAACTCTTTTCATCTGTCTCTCTTTCTTACCGTTCTTTGTTTCCTTTCCTTTGGTTATAAGCATTTTATATCAGCTTTCTGAATTTGTTTTACTATACTAGAGCAACGCCAAAAAGTGATATCATCTGAAAGTTAAGCAGAGACATTATGTATGTATTGAAATGATTCCTAAGACATATATTCCATGTTAAGAAGTATCTAGGGGAATAAAATTTCTGTCATGTCTTAAAGACTTTCTCTGTCAGACAGTAAGTGATGCACATTGAGAGCCCATATTTAGGTTAGAAGTTTGCAGTCCTTTCAGTTGTTTTTTGTTTTTTTTTTTTTTTTGTTTTGTTTTGTTTTGTTTTTGTTGTTGGTTTTTTTTTTTTGTTGTTGTTGTTTTTTGTTTTTTGTTTTTGTTTTTGTTTTGTTTTTTTGGTTTTTTTTTTGTTTTTTGTTTTTTTGGTTTTTTTTCATTTGCAGGTTTATTATCAGTTTGGTGTACATTCATCCAGTTTCATTCACCCATATTTAGGTTTCAGTAATCTTATCTCTGAATGTATGATCTTAAACCATTTATTAATCTGAAGATTAATCTGCTTTTAAAGAGAATTTTTTCTCCTGATTAGCATCAAGAAAACCTAATTCCTTTCTGCTTTATCTGAATAGAAATTCTTTTGGTTTGTATCTGATGGCAAACTAGGATTTCTGCCAGTTCCCTTGACTGTATTAGAGAAATTCCAGACAGCTAGAAAGTAGTAGCTGCTTAATGCATGTTTAGTACTGTAAGTCTCTTATTGATGGTGCATTAATAGCTGTCATCAGAAGTATCATATAAAAATGTTAGTGTCAGCAGTGCTATGCCTAATGGCAATCTCCTTGTGAACAGGTTACAGAGAGAGGTGAAAAAGGAAAGATTATTGGTTTAGACCCTTGTCCCTTATTTAGAGGAAAAGAGGGGTGAAATTGTCACTTTAAATAATAGTTTTCTACTTCAGGAGATGGTTTGTTGGTTATTCTCTCTTCTTGTAATGCCAAAGTTGATTTTTTATGTATTGGAGACAATAAATGTAATGCAGGATCCTGATACATATTCATAATTTTGCTCTAAGGCTAAAGTGCTTTCCTAGTAAATTCATTTAGCTACAGATATTGTGAGCACCAAAAGTAATTACTTCACCCCATCAGATTTCTATAAAAGAGAATACCATTAAAATCCTTGTTCTGTATTTATTGTTCTAACAGTGAACAAGAAGAACATTCTGCTGAGAGACCAGTGCAAGAACCAAAATTAGCATGCTTTTATTCAATTATATTTGACAAAGCTGGACACTTCATTTTTTTTTCCTAATGTGTAATGCAATAAATTTATATACCTATCAAAAACAACTCATAAAGCTCTCCAGTGCTAAATTGTAGTAAAGTGGGAAGGCTAGGCAAATTTAAAAAAAGGACAGCATGCTTTCAATTTTCAATGAAAGACATGGAAATCAGAAAAGAATTTTTTTTGTTTGTTTGTTTTGTTTTGTTTGTTGTTTTTTTTTTTTTTTTTCAAGCTGGTGTTTCTATTCCCTGTGTTTTTTTCACTGTATAATACCTAGAAATAATTCATTGGTTGGGTTCTACACAGAGTTCAACAAGATATGTCCTTCCTTCAATACTTATATATAAAATAGAATTCAAATCTGTATAAAACCAAAGGGATAGTGAAAAACAGGAGAAAAAAGGAAAAAGGAAAAGGAAAAGGAAAAGGAAAAGGAAAAGGAAAAGGAAAAGGAAAAGGAAAAGGAAAAGGAAAAGGAAAAGGAAAAGGAAAAGGAAAAGGAAAAGAAGAAATAGAAAAAGAAACCAGCCCAGGAGTTGTTTTATGGTTGAGGACACTTGTAAGTGACAATTGGAGAATAATGGAAAAAAAAATGGATTAGCTTTTTTAGAGGGTAATTAGGAGATATTTCACCAAGCTTCATATGGATAGAGATATTTATTTGAAAGTGAATAGCATACAGAAGCTGGGCTCACAGGCTTATCAGAGACAGAGGTAAAACTCTCAATATGAAAGAAAAATGGTAGAAGCTCGGCAGTGGATTTTCTTGAACATTTACAAAAAGGCAAATAATACAGAGGAGACAATCTTTAAAAGGGGCATAAAGGGGCATAAGTCAAGGAATGTGATAAAAACATCAGACCAAATCAATTTTCATTTGCATAAGTAGGACTTTACATTTGTAGGACTGCTGGAGTGTCACAGTGACAGTTGTTGAGACAAGGAGGCAACTGTGAATATGTGAGATGGGGAAAGCTATGTGATGACTTTTTAATTGTACTGTGGGAGGTGCAATAGATAATTGCTGACCTGGAACTTTTCCAATTCATGGAGCTGCCACTCTAATTATACCACAGTGGTCATTGATTCACTTTGCAGTCAATGGACAGAAGGACCTCCAAAGCACCATCTATCCTAAATCAGGAAAGCAAAGTCAACAAGATGAATGACTATTTTTAAGGGATTCTTGGCCTTTTTGCCATTCCAGGTAGTTTAGGGACTACCCCAAGTAATAAGATAAACACCTTAGCATAACATTATGCAGTAGTTGGATGGTGAGTACCAGTAGTTGGATAGTGAATGTAGATTTTATTGCAGCACTGCCAAAAGACTCCACACCATGTTAAAATCTTCTTGTGCAGGTGCTGTAAAATAAAGCCCTTTATACAGTCATGTATCTTTCTCTGCATGCATCATGCATCTCACTTGGAGACATCTGAATCAGGAGCCTTGTGGACCAGATACTTTATGAGGTGAACCACAAAGAGCTTCTGAAATGTTTTTAAGTAGACTGAATAGTGTCCCAAGATGCTCACAGACCTTTTTTCTTCTCCGTTTAATGGTATAAATTTCAGGAACTGTTTTTCTGTTTGTTAATGTAGGTAATGTGAACTGCTGCAAAACAAATTGCATTAAATACATTTGTATATCATACCAGATGAAAAATCCAATTAAAATTACTTATTTGCTATGAAGAAAAATGATCATGAGAAAGAAAATTATTTTAAATGAATGTTTTTTATGACTGCTGCCAGTTAAGAACTGGTGTATACAGATTTATTATCTAAAGCTGTCTTTTTCTAAAAACAAACTGCTCTAAGCAGTCTGAGAGTGTCTATGAATAAGTGCTTGCAGCTGAAGATGAGTTTAATACACATGGAAAGAATGTATTTCTAAGTATCTCCAAGGACAAATCCCTGATTTTACACAAATTTTCACATTTCATTTTTTCCTGCCTCAAGTAAAAAATATTTGCTCAGACAAATTAGAATTTCATATTTAGTTGTTTTACTGTTTTTAAAATTAACCTCAGGACAAAGTAGTCTTCTATGCAGCATTGGACTTAGGTGTTCACTTACTGCTTTGTGAGAAAGAGACTGGATCAGCTGGATTTTTCTCTCAAGGAAGGATTCTCCAGAGGCTGAGTCACTACACGGTGGTGAGGAAGAGATACGTCATCTGGGGAGGCACCACAACTGTGGTTGGAAGCTGTTACTGCCCTTATCACTGCACTACCTCGGCATGATAGTTTGAATTTAGTTAACGTTGCTGTCTTCTGTGAAATAGGGTGTTATTGCCCTTTCCTCTGAGCTGGCAAACATTCTGGATTAAGTCACTTGGCAGAGATGATGCAAGAATTGCGTACAAATAGTAGAAAATGGACACATGCCTCCTTAAGCCTATTTAATTGCTTACCAAATAAGATCATTAAACACCCACCCTCCCCATCTCCTGCCTCACCACTTTATTTGTTTTCATTAGAGGAGGTTTCTCAGTAGTGTCCATAGAGAAAAGCTTTGAACTCTGCTGGAATTGTGATTATGTCACATAATTCCTAGAACCCAGAAGCAAAGATATATTCTTATGAAACTAGGTAATTTTGAAGGAAAGTTTGTGCTTGGTGTTATATCTAGCAAAAAGAAAGCCAAGACTAACTACCAAGGAAAAGGCCAGGCATGAAGTACAGGGCCACCACACTGGAAACCCTTGCAATTAATCCAGCAGAAAGCAGACATCATCGTCTTTTCATCATGGTTCTTTTTGCTATTAAAAGCTCTCAGCTGTTTTGTATGTCAGATTTAGAAAGAATATTTCAAATTCTGGTTTGGTTTCTCTGTTTCTATCAAAGATTCCTGCCCAACACATTCCCATCTCAACATGCTCTCTGCCTACACAGCCATCACAAGGTCTCCTTCAGAGGTAGGATGTGTTGCCAATGATCTGCTCCTTCATCTGTCGGTCTACTCAAGGGCTTCTGCTGTTGCAAACACTTTTTGGTTTTTTTAAGCAAATTCTTGTCCTGTCAACAGGATCTCCCTCTGTCAAGGAGGGAATATGAAATAGATTTAACTCTGGATGTCCATATACAGTAGAAGATAATCTGAAGTTTTGCCTCCATTCTTTAGCAGTATTGGACATTCTTTAGTATTCCAGATATATTTTAGATATTAACCTCTGTTAGTTTAGTTACATATGTAGTAATGAAAATTCCTGTGAAGGTTTCACAGCAAAAACTATCACTATTAAATTTAAGATTGGGAATCTTTCAGTTCAGTTCATTTCAGTTCAGTGTTGATAATAAGTTCAAAAATACAAGAAATTAAAAGATATTAGGTCTTCTCTGTGAAGATGCTGTGGTGCAAGTAGGATAGTTACAATGAGCTACTGCAGCCATTGTCAAAAGCTGTTTAAAATAAGATTAGATAATTTCATTGTTGTTCCATTTTCAGTTGGCAAGTTGTAACTTTATTTTATGAGTGCTGTTTAATATACAAATTTCACTGGAACTTGAAGGAGACAGTAATAGTTGTGATGATTTAAGATTAGAAGTATTTGGATAAACATGGATGCTAGTTGTAATAGATCTGAATTGTCACCTGAAACTACATAACCTGATTTATCATTTCACTGAAGAATTGCAGATAACAGTTTACAATATATTTTCATGTGTGGTCTTATCATTGTTTCCTTTAGTAAATAATCCTCCTCTGTATGGCAGGAAAAAAAAAAAAGAGTTTTAGTTTTTCCTAAAGACATGTCAGATTTATGGAAAATAGTTATTTTCTATGTAGAAGAACTGATATTATTTGCTCATTCACTTTGATACAGGGACGGACAGTTCTGATCTTCATGTACTTATTTATATTTAATGCATTTTGTTTCTCCTTCATGTTCTGGAGTTGCTAGAGTAACTGCATTTGTGAAAACTTGCAGTTAATTTAATATCAATTTGCCAAAGTCAATAAAAGCACTCAAAAAAATTGCTTCTTTGTCAACCTATTCCAGCGTGATGGTGACTAGACAGGTCATGTCTCAACTTCCAGAATCAGAGGGAGATGAGAAAGGATTCTGGTAGGAAAGTATAATTAGTGTGTGTTTTTGCATAAGTATTTTTGCATAGATTTCCTAACCAACTTTTCAAAACTTTACTATTAAAATTTAATGGCTTGTTTAACAAATATTTTCTGTTCCAGCAGTCATGAGCCAGGTAGCTATTTCCTCTGCTCAAAGTGGCAGTCTGATTGACAGAGTAGATCCTTTTTTCTCAATGCACGATCACAAGAGAGCACCGCAGACAAGCGAAGGCATAGTCACTTTCCATCCCCCTGCTCTGCATTGTGGTGCAAAGGCAAGGTTGCACCTTATTTTCCTCCCTCACTCAGGCCTGTAGACTTTTTGTCAAGGGCACTGAAGTACATCCAAATTTATTTTCTGATGCAGCCTCCTGCTGACTGAAATCTAGGTTGAAACCTTGTGACCTTCCTTCACGTGCATTCTCTCTCCTCCTCAGCAGCAGCACTGCTCAGTGCCGCACTGTGAGGTTGAGGATCGGCTGCTGAGAGGCACATGGCACTGGGCGGGCTGGGCTCTGCCTGGAACTGTTGTTAGAAATCTTTCTTACACAAGAGTTTGAGAGATAATGTACTGCCTATTTAAAAATAACATATTCCTCCAGGAATGCTGAGTTATTTCAGTAGTCATCCAGCAGTGTCTCCTAGGAGAGGGAAATAGCTTTCTGAGGTCACGGCAGAGGTCCTGCTCCTTGCAGTGGACAGCAGTGAGTGTCCAAGGAATGGCCTGAAGGCAGGGACATTACAGAGGTGACCTTCCGAGGTGGGGGGTTATTTATTTCTTGCTGTCCCATTCACAGCAGTTAGCAGCTAGTACAGGTAGGAAGCAGATATCCTTCGTTAGGTAGCAGGGGCAGAGGGAGTTAACGCAAAGTAGTGGGAAGTAGAACATGAATCAAGCAGGAGAAATATAGCTTGAGCATCAGAGAAACTACTTAGCAGTAAGCTGTATTACAGAATCAGGCAGCTTCCCAAGGAGAGATGACGGATTTGTATTGCTCGTGGCATTTAAAAGTGAGCTGCGCACAGCACATTAAATACGTTAAGAGGGATCTTACTGTCTCTAGCAGAATGGCAGATTAGATTAATATCTCTAGATACAAATGTGTTGCTCTCCAGACAAAGATTTAAATAATTTCCAGAATAGCTCAAATAAACAAAACAGAAAAAAAAAAATCCCTTTTCCTTTAACATTTTAAGAAAAAAGTTTCAACTTGTTTTTCCTGTTTGTCTTGCAGAAATTGTCTTCCTTCTGTGAACCACAGTTGTATATCTTAACTTTTGATACTTTTCAATATTATAAAGCTCTGTATTCAATTAGGCGCTGAAAGATGTACTTTTCATATATACGTATATATTTATTTTATATATATGTATGTATATGCATTTTTAGAGAATTAGGTGACTGAAAATATGTTGCATCATTTAATTTAACAAAATTGAATTACTATGTACTTATTCTAGGCAATACCAAGTGGTATCTACATGGGAGTAGCATACTGTTCAATTTAAGTAAGGATTTCATAACCTGGGCTTTCATTTTAACAACTTGAATAGATCTGTCTTGTGTCTTTTAATGAATATTTTGTCCAGAATATCATACACCTTCTAGTGAATTAAGTTTTTCGTAGTCAGAAACATTTGCTTTCAAAAATATTTAATATGCACTTGCCTGCTAACATACACATCAAATGTCCATGTGAAACTATGAAGTAGAAATAAGGCACTTATTTAAAAACTTCAAGGCATCATACAATTTTGCCATTTAAGTCTGTTTAAAGCTTCAGGCACTTAGGTAACTTAATTTTTATAAGAGGGAAGAAATAGATTTAGGTATTCAGAAGAGGATGAAGTCAGAGCGGGCTGTGCCAGGTGTTTCAGCTGTAGAAAAGCTTAAAGCATGGAACAAGCAATGTAGCAGCAAAGCAGACCTGCTGAATAATTCATCACTGTCTTACACATTTCTGCTGCTGTACCATTATTTAGGAAAGAATATTATATTGTTATTGATTACGGCTGTTGCTGACACGTTTCATTTGCTGGGAGATGTGTGTGCATGCCTTGTATTTCCGACACTTTCACCATCACCAGAGAAACTTATGTATGAGCTCAATTAAAATTTAAGAGGCTGGATGTTATACACACGTGTACACACATACTCAGCATTTATCCCTAACACTCCCAGTTTGGGTAGGGTGAGCTTGCTTCATGTATCAGAGGAACTGCCGTCCCACAGATAGTGTTTTTGAAGTGATGAGATGTATTTCTTAAGGGACTCCAAGCAACTTTGCCTTTGCCAAAACACCACCAGGATATCGACTCCTTCATTACACCAACCCACCACCCCACACCACCATGGGAGCACATCCCAAAGGACCTTGGATCTTCCTCTGCCATGAGAGGAGGCTCCACTGTGATGTGACCATGGACAACCATTTACACAAGCCCTTTCCTTAGGCTGCTGCCGTTGCTGGTACAAATGAATTTTTGCCTGAAGTTGGCTAAAGGCCAGAGGACCTTGATGGCTATTGCAGCTGGTAGTACATCTTATTTGAACAGGAAAATGTAATCCTGTTCCTCACATGCTTGAAAGCAAATTCACATGTGTATATATGCATGCAGATCTATAAGATTAAGAGAAATAAGAGATAAGTTGGATATCTATATGGACTATAGGTTGAAATGTATACCTATATAGATACATATGTAATTACTTGTGCTTTCAGATTTACACTGGAGCATTGTGAGATATTTTTAGACTTCTGATGATTTTTAGACTTCTGAAACAGTGAAGGATATTTTCCTCTGTTAAAGAGAGGGAAAGGGAAGAAATAAACCAGAAATATTTTTCTGATTTATTTGGTTGATTGATAAAGGAACATCTTGTATAGATGAAAAAGGCATTGTGTTAAAATCTATATTGTCTTGAAACAGTATTGAGAAGATTCCGAGTAGCTGTGGTGAGCTTTCTCTTAATTGTTGAACTTGTAGGCGATTCTGCGACGAATTCTGAGCAGCACAGAAGGCTGAGAGAAAATAAACTGCTTGTATCCTGGAGAAAATCCTCTCCTTACCTCTCTTTGCATGTCCAAATCCATTAAGAAATAAAAATAAACAAAATTCATGGAATCCTGAATGCTTTCGTAAAAGAATAACCAGATTTCCTTCCCCTGATTGAAAATCAACTTGGTGGAAATAAAATACACTTTATAACAAACTTGATCCATAAGATACTGATCTGTTGAAGTCAATGGCTGCTCACCCAATGATTTCAGAGTAAGGGCTCACTCCTAATGGCCAGTTTTCTCAGGTGGCAAACAGTGATTAGACTCATTAATATCTCCTTCTGCTCAGATTTTGGAAGAGCCAGTTCACACTTTGTGGGTCCAGAAGATTAGCAAATTACATGATCTCCCAATACATCACTCATATATACAAGGCATATCCCTGTTGGTGATACACAAGCTGATTTGACAAAGCTTGAATGTCTTTAACTCTCTAAGTACTAGATGAGGATTGCTCAATAGAATACTCCATAATATGACTAGATAGTGTTACTTGCAGGTTTGTTGTTTTCTCTTTCTTTCTTTCTTTCTTGGCCTAGAAGTTTGATTTGTTGTTTTGTTGTGTTTTTCTGTTTGTTTTTTGTTTGTTTGTTTGTTTGTTTGTTTTAATTTTATTTTACTCCTTATAACTTGTATGACAAGACTGATTTTAAATAGATTTCTTGTCACCTGTGTTTGCAAGGACTCTGTATGGATATTGGATTAATATCTGAATAGAAATTTGTGAATATATCTTTAAAAATCATTCTTCAAAATGGTTGGCCTTTACTATGGTAAAATGGGTGAATGTTGCAGATTTAAAAATAGATTCTTAAAGGCTTTAATGCTTTTGCATCAAAGACATCTCTTACTTCTACTATTTAGTTATTGTGATTTACCTAAAGGAAATCCATACATAGATTTAGTCACTGTTTTGATTCTTGGCAGCTAGTAAAATGAATAGCAACAAATCTCTGAAAATTATCAAGAATGTTAAAAGCTACAGCTTAATCATTATTTATTGTCTAGAGATTTTGTTATATCTGATTAATTTTCAAGATAAGTGCCAAGAAAAAAACCAAAAAAGAATGCAACTTATCTTTTACAGAATGCTCAGCAAAACTCGCAATAATATGGTAGTGATTAGTGCAGAGCAATGCTTGCAGAAGTCATATAGTGCCAGTGATTATACTTCAGATCCACTATAAAAGCAAGCTGTTCCTGATGTGCTCCTCAAAAGTAGGACGAAATGTTCTCCATTAGTCTGTTGCTACTTAACATCTTTCTCTACGTCATGTCTTGATTTTTCTCTCATGCCATCTGCAGAAAAAACATGTCTCTCAACCTGCTAGATCCTGAGATGGCAATATTCAGCTGTAAGAGGAATTAGGGTGAGAAGTGAATCTTGTCATGGTGGTTTTGCAGAGACTTTTAAAAATAAAGAACAAAGCTGACAGTTTTTGTGGTTTTGTTTTTTTTTTTTTAATCTTTAGTAAAAGTAATTGTATCATTGTTCACATAAAAATCATATCTAAAATTCACATTTAAAATTTAAATATGAATCATATTCTGTGATTTTATTCTAATTTTGGTGCCAAAATATATGAACATTTACATCTTTATTCTCAACCTTGGTCATTAAGATTTAGAACAATGTAAGAGCAGAACACTTTATGGGACAGCTGAATGTACCTTTTCTTTCTCTAGAAATAAAGATATTTCATAAATATTAATACACAAATATGTAATCATTATTAAACGTGCTCCTGTTTGTGTATATATACCTTGTATTACATGAAGAAGGGTCCTGCTATGTAGAATGCATTGTGGACTCTAGTGACAATCTGCTTGCGTCCCCTTGCCAGTGTGTCCCCTGAAGCAGAGTGCTGATGATATGAGCCTGGATTCAAGTGTTCTACTGGACTGACATTGTGGTGCTGAGCATTTCACCAGCCCTGGCTGCCTCCTGCAGCTGCTTAATATATTTTCAGCTGCTTTTATAAGAGGTGAAGAAAGAACAGTAGTGTGTTTCTTCTGTGGGGCAGCATTGGGACCTCTCAGGACTGGTTAGTGATGAATGTGGAGTAGGAAAGGTGCAGAAAAAAAATTAAGTAATACACCTAAATTCCTTTCAGATAGAGGAGCACTTGTGACCTAGTGACACAGTGAATGGTGGTAATTTTTTGTAACATACATTCCTTCCTGACATGATAATGCTGCCTGTGCCCTAAAAACTAATGCCAAGAAACTCAAGGAATTAATTATTCTATCTATGAGAAACATGGCTGGTTTGGAAAAAATTAGAGGCCTTAGTGGGGTTCAAAAATGCACTCTGCAATACAGCGACAAGCTTGAGGTTTCTCAGTAAATTATAAATGTTGTGACTGTAAGGAAGCACCTATGGACAAAGAGGGACAGAAAGCTAGGAAATGGAATGTCTTTGCCCTCTGTTGACAGAGAGCAAAAAATAATGGGATTTGCAACTAATGGCAGGCTGAGATATCATATGATGTGCAGTTTTGTCAAAGCCAGTGAAAACTGGTGGAGCTTTGCATTGAAAGAATGTCTCACTCACCGGTGTCCATGCATTATGTGGCAGACCTCTGATGTTTTAACATGTAGAGTGTTCTCCTCCTTTGGTTCTTTTTCTGTGTTTCAAACATTCTCCCTTTCTCTCTCCCTTGTGGCTTCAGTTTTGATTTTCTTTTTACTATGAACTTCTTCTTTTGCTTAACAGTGAGTATGTGTTTAACAGCTACCCAAATATTCTCCAACTTCCAGTCCAGGAATGGGGGTTTTGATGTTGACTTTGGTTTTTGTTTGTTTGGTTGGTTGTTTGTTTTTTTTCTTTGTTTTGTTTTGTTTTGTTTTGTTTTGTTTTGTTTTGTTTGGGTGGGGAGGGTTTTGTTCATTTGTTTTTGTTTGTTTGGGTTTTTGTGTTTGTTTTGGTTTTTTTTGGGGGGGTTCAGTTTTTTTGTTTGTTTGTTTGGGGTTTTTTGTTTGTTTGTTTGTTTTTGTTAGGTTTGGGTTTGGGTCTTTGGGGTTTTTTTTCCAGGGTTTTGGTGGGGGTTTTTTGTGTATTTTTTGGGTTTTTTTTTGGATTTTGATTTTTTTTTTTTTTTTTTTTTGGTTTGGTTTTGTATGTTTGTTTTGGTTTGGTTTTGTTTTTTCCTTTCTGCTGCTGTTGCATCTTTCACATTGGCTTTTTAATCTGGGAGTTTTTATCACTGCTGTTTTTTGCAACTCTCGGTGGCATCACCATTTTCTTTTTTCCTATTCCATTTTGCTTTCCATGCTATATTTCATTCAGTAGTGAAAGGGAGATTGGCAGGTATTTTGTGCCAAAAATTGAAGGGTTGGAAACAAAGGGTTTTACAGAAGTGGAGAGAATTATTTATTGTGGGAAAAAATTCTCAGTGATCTTTTAAAATTAATTGAAATACCTTCAGTACTGGAAACCCAAATATCACAGCATTGTGAAAGAGCTTAGCCTAAAGCAGACTGATGCCAATAGAGGGATCACAAGTGATTTATAGTCAATTGGCATTAAAGCTGATTGAAATCTGTGACACTTCTGTGAAAAAGATGCCCCTCTCTCTGGGATTAACTAGCCTTAGTTTATATTTACAGTGTGAATATAGCTGCTGTTGCCACAGGATATGATTGCCTTTCATATTCTGCTATGTACTGTGTCATGTACTATACTATATTATGGTGCATGATTTTAAAGATTTTTCTGTTTTCCATTTTAGAGTTAAGAACTGAGGCATGCACTGCTTCTATGGCTTGCTCAGGGTAAGATGTGGATATCTGTTTCAGAGCAAGGACTTGAATTTCAATCTTGTGAGTCAGTGCCTTAGCACTCAAACAGTTGCTACTCTCTGACACCTCTCTAGTAATCAAAGACCAAAAAAGTGAAGGGTAAAATGCCTATGTTATACCAAACTTTATATTGAATAAGAAACAGAGGGAAAGGTTTAGCCTAAAAAATCCCATCCTCTAAAATGTTCTTATGCTATTGAAACTGGGCCACTTGGGCACCCAGGGATTCAAGATTCATGGATTTAGGACAGCAAACATGAAGGTGCCTGGTTGTATATCCCTGTGGCTGAACAACTCACCAGGGATACAGGAGTCTTGGAGAACTGCTCATTGCACTGTTCATGCATTTTATATTAGAAAGTTGTCAGGTAAAGAAAAAGAAATGAAGAATAATGGAAATTAAATCGCCCCCTCCTCCCCCTGAAATAGGTTCAAGTTAAAGTTTAGGCATAAATATAAAGTTTATTCTGCATTATTCTCATGGAAGGTAGGTGTCTAAGACTGCTTGAATGAGATGTTGCAAGCATGCTCACAACAAATGCCTAGAACATGGTGCACTATGAACGCCATAAAATAAACTCGATCAATTTCTGTATTTTTAATACTTCATGCAAATATTTTTATTGTTTTAAAGAATACTATTTGTTCTTGCTGAGTGTAAAAGAGGTACAGTTGTATAATCTAAACAATAACTGTCTGCAGTTTACCATGTGCCCCTGAGCATGATGAATAATGGGTGAAAAGAAAAAATTTTGTCAGTAATAATATTGTGTCTTTAATTGACATCACATCTATATGCAAACACTTTGGCATGTGTCTTCATGGACATGATTCCCTCAGAACTGTAGTTATAAAGAAGAAATGTTATGGCTTTAAATTCCACTGTCTTTTGATAAAATATTTCTAGAATAAAACTGAACTGGTTGAAAGCCCCTTCCCTTTATTTCCACTGCCTTCTACATCTGTGTATATATTTCAGGTGTTTTTTTCCTACTTTATAGTGGTTACTCCTTTAACAATTTTCAGCAAATATTCCTTTGCCAGTATTCTTGACAAGTTTTATTGCTACACTTCAACGTCCTCCTCCACTTAGGGGTAGAATAATGTCAGTCATCTTGCTCTAAAAAAATAAATAAGGTAATGCCATTTCTTTTCTTATTTTTCATTTGGCAACATGCTTTTCTATATTTTCATTGTGAAAAAAATGCCTTTTTTTTTTTTTTT
>WEIU01012777.1:773-11256 GCA_013389925.1 Aegithalos caudatus | reverse complement strand
CTAAACCTTGCTTCATTATACACCAAATCTGCATCTCAATAATGATCATCTAGAGGTTTTTACATCATAGGCTGAGAAAGAGTAGTAGTGAAATACCAGTGAAGAAAGAGACCATTTATTATTGCTGCATTGAGAACCATCTCTATATTTTTTAGCTTATTAGCTAAATATAGTTTAGAAAGCTATTTTAACATTCTCATCACCTTCTGAAAAAAAAACCAACCAGAATTATCTTTAAGTGATAAATTGAAGTCTTTGACTACTCCCAACTTCTATTACTTCAAATACCAATCTGAAAAAGTCTCATGAACAGCTTTCAAGATTAGCTCTCTCAGAAAATGCTAGTCTTAGGTTCATTACATTAATTGTACAATGTGCCATAGATTTCTGTAATCCCTTAAGGAATAATTTAATGCCCCCATGATGAAAAATTCAGTTTCATAGAAAAGGAAAAATAATGAACCATGTTCTGAACATTCTAACACACAAAAGTTCCCCATTGCCACAGAAAACAATGAAGTGCAACTATTTCCATGTTGATTTCTCATTACTCTCATTAAGCCCCAAACCAGCTTGAAAAACAAAAAACACTTCACCATATGGAAAATCAGCTCCTTCATTTATCACCAGAAGAACAGACAGTGAAGAGCTGAGATAATTCCATCAATATTTATGTTGAGATATGATTTAGCATAGAAGCTGTGATGAATACGTCTGGCTTTGTTTCTCAGAAGGTCATACACCCAACTCAAAAGTGCAGAATTGATTTTGAGGCCTCTTCACTACTTGTCACAGTCACATGTGTGCGGACAAAACAACCATAATAAATATTAAAGGAACTTATAATTATTTTTGAAATAGTTAATTGTCCCAAACCAAAACTTTCTACCCACTATAAATTTAAAGGATCTCTTTTTTTTCACTAAAGCAGAATTTCTTTCTTGAACACAGCAACATGAATAACTGATTTGAAACATAAAAATTATTAACTGGTTACAATTCCATCACAGCAACTATAGTTTGTGGCTCACTTCAAGGTAAAAAACAAAGAAATCTTCAGCATAAGGACTTAAAATGTCTGAAGTTACTTAGTGTGCTTCTGCTGAGCAGCATGTATACAGACCCTTACAACACTGGCAGGCTACTTGGATGATGTTTGAGAAGTGAATTAATTGCTTGCGATAGTAACATTGAATGATGTAATTGATATTACAGCTATTAGCAACAACTACTTCTACCCAGAACACTGAAATTCAGAGCTAGAATTTTCAGATAAATGCAAATAAAGATGAGCATTCTTATCTTCCTCAATACAGGAGACCACAACTGATCTTGTGAAGGAATTAATGATTGTCACACCTGCAGACATAACCATCACTTCTGCTCTTAATTCAAGTGGACCCCAAGAACATATTTTTATATCAGAGGTCACTGTAACAGGACTAAATCCAGAACTTTGGTAAAGAAGCACAAACAATTAGACAACTTAAAAATCCATATAATTCCAGCACTTGTGCTCTTACACCTCTCTCCTAAACTTTAACACATTCAGTGGGCAAATGGGTGAAAGATTTCTTTGTGATTTTTTATTTGCGTGACTGTTTTACAAATAAAATATTCCTGTATTTTTAAAGCTTTCATAATCCTCTTGTTTACAAGACATACAAGATTTACTGAAAATATTTGTATTAAATAAAGGTCACCACTTGGAGCTGAAGAGTGTGCAGCAACATTCAGTGATGGATCCTATTCTTGACTATCATAAAGTACACATGCTTTGTTCCTTATAAAAGAACAAAATACACACATTAACACACTAAATAATCCAGAAATCAGAATCCTGAGAAGCTAAACCTTAAGGAAAGGCCCTAAAGAGCCAGTCTGGCGTTTCACTGACTAAGCAGTGATTTCAGAACATTGAAAGGTTCAAAGTTTTCTTTGGATCTCCAAATAGCTATTTCATTAGCATGGATTTGTTCAGTTACACATGCACGAATACTAGAATTCTTGAAAAAACTAAGCAACAAGTAACCTGCCTGTTCTTTTATCATTGCTATAACTATGTTTTATCAGACTGCAAAACTTTTTGCACAAAAAAAATCTAGTAGATTATTTAAACATTCTCATTCTCTCTTATGAAAAGAGCAACATCGTAAGAGTTGTCAGGAATGGTGCTACTCTTTGCATCAACTCATTAATGAAAAACTGCAGCATTTGGATGGAGAAGCAAAAAGGCTCTTTAATCTGACTATGCAAATCAAGCTTGATTATCAAATCAAATATTCATACCTGATTACATAAATCAAGATCTCTATGTATTTGTGAAACACTGCTCCCAGCTTTATAACAAGCAGTCATTCTGAACCAAAACAGGAGACTAATCTCCAACCCTTCTAGACTGGCATACCCAACTACCTCCCACAGCCACACAGGTACTGGATTTCAAGGCTCTTTAGACAAAGAATGCAACACAAATGTGTTCAACAAGCTGGCCAACAGTATCACTTTAATTACAGTGCCTATACAGAATCATAGATCAACTGGTTGGAAGAAACCTTCAAGATCAAGTCGAACCTATGATCAAACACCCTCATGTCAACTAGACCATGGTACTAAGTGCCACATCCAGCCTTCCCTTAAACCCTTCAGGGATGGTGACTCCACCACCTTCCCGGGTCAGGCCATTCCAACTCCCTGTCACCCTTTCTCTGAAGAACTTCTTCCAAATGTGTAGCCTAAACCTCCCCTAGTACAGTGTAAGACTGTGTCCTCCTGCCACTGATTGCCCAGGAGAAGAGACCAATTCCCACCTGGCTACAACCTCCTTTTATCCACACATCTATAAAACCAACCATAATAGTATATTCCTGATACTGTTCAACTGATCTTTTTTTGCTTTTTGAAACAGATGGCTTACAGAGGGGATAAGCTGCTCTGGTTCTACTTCTAACTACAGAAATAGAAGCAAATGTAAAATTTTCTCTGACACTCTTTCTTTTAACTGAAATTTACCTCCCAGCTCTGTCATCACTGATGGGCTGAACAGCTACACCTTTCAATAATGCCTGGGTATTTAATTAGGATTAAAAAAAAAAACTTAAAAAAACCCCCTAACATTTGCCAGCAGCATGCAACAACTCTGACATGACCCAAACAAAGGTTTCCTCTCTTCACCTCACAGCTAAAATTATCCACAAAGATGCAAAAATAACCACCAAAATTCCATCCTTTTCCATATGCATAGGCAACTACAAGCTTTCTCTTTCTTGTTGCTCCTTATTTGTGGTTAAAACCAGCAATTTTTAAAATGCAAATGAAATAAAGACACAATTCGCATCACAGGATTCACTGGCACAGTCTAGGAAATAATTTGGATTACAAGGCATATTTTGTATTCAAGTAAAACCAGTATCTAATTCATAGAAGAAGAATCAACACAGCAGGAGCCTGAAAGAGCACATGTCCCAGTAAGTTATTCCTCTTACCAACACACAATAATCTTAGCAACCACATCATCATTTACAAAAATACTACTGTTTACATCAGTCTAAATTGCTCAGATTCAATTTGACTGAGGTATTTTAGAACATGAAGAGTACTGAAAAGTTGTTAAGGTCCATTACTGTATGTGTGGAAAATCAACAAAGTAGGTAAGAAAATTTTGAAATGTTGCAGTGGTGTTTTAATTTTTAATTCTGTGTCAATATTCTCATATTATGCAAATACAGTAAAGTTCATTTTATAAAAGAAAATTCTGCCTACTATTATACAACAGGAACTGAATAATTTATTACAGTAATTAGATAATGCATATAATAGGCAAATAGCATAGAACAGTTCTTCCTTCATATAGATGTTTTAGGATCTACATTTTAAAAAAACATCATTCAACTAGGAATGGAAAAAAACCCTTAACATGTGAAAGTGATACAAAATGCTCCTTTTCATCATTAATATTCTGATTCTTATATGTAGACACTGTTAAACACACAGATTTTTCACCATTTTCTAAAAGCATGCTACGTACCAAACTACCTCCTTAGGATATAATTTAGTTTGATTACTGTACAGTCTTGCTGGAGGAAGGCTTTTCAATCTTAGAAAACAGACTCAGAAGTTTCTTAAGCTATTCAAGCCCCTTCTGAATAAGACACTCACCTCTTCCTTCTTCCAACCTGTGTCTCCTAATTACACGTTGCCTCTTTTCTTCTTGTCGTAGCTGAAGGTGTTCTTCTATATTAACTCCAGGAACAGGGACAGCTAAATAGATTAAGAAAATAAAACACATAAAATTAACTTTAAAATTGTCATGGTGGCAATAAACCTTAAAAGAAGTAAATTAAAACTGAAAACCTACTTACTAGTTGCTCTTTACATGTCCCTGACAAACAAAAAGGATTTGAGTAAATTTTTGAGGAGTTCTAAGCTTTATCTCCTAATTTCCCGTTTTTCATGGATCTGACAATAACATACAAGTAGTACTTAGGCATATACATATAGTTATGTGTTGTCATGGTTATCTCCATTCTCCCCTAACAAGTTTCAGAAAGTATTATTAAACCAAGTCTACAATTGTTTATATTTTTAAAAGATTTTACATGAGTCAGCCATGTATTAGTTTAAGAATGCTTAAATCCTGATAAAAACATTATAGAAAAATTTTCAGGATATCAAAAAGGACAAGAATCATTTTGTAGTATCAGCATTAGTATCATAACTGCACAGGTCACAAATGGCACAGGTGACTATAGTAAGGGTAAGCTTAGAACAGTTCACTTAACACAATTATTACTATATCAACAATAAATAAATCTGACTGTCAAGCACCATTTTAACAATATTATACTAAAATTGTCCTGTAACAATAGTGTGTAAAACAAATCTACTGAGGAGAAAAAAAGCACAGTAAAAATGAGAATTAAAAGCCATTTTGCTAATTTCATATCACTTACCCAGCAAGAGATCTAAAGGTATCATCTCTTTTACAGCATCAAGGATTCCTCTTTGCCTTGCTTCCTGGCCATCCAGTTCTCTAGCACATGCCTTGCAGCAGCCACACACAGCACAGCCTGACTCACCTGAGCCACAGCCACAGATTCTGCAGCAAACAGAGTTGCTTTATCACTATCTTTTATTTTTGTGCATTACTGATGCCTTTGTAATTAAAACATAGATTATTACTATGTTCTATCTGTGGACATGCAAGTTTTCCTGAGATGAACAGGAAGGACAGCTAGTTTAAATCATAGCTGCTGTTGCATGGTGCCAGGACCTGGCTGACCACCGAATTGACTTCTCAGCATTAACTTATTTTTATTTAATTTAATGAACACCATATGAAAACATAAATAAGGAAACAGCACACAAAATGCTGAAATATAGTAATGGTGATGCAGAGGCTTTCTGCAGCTCAACTAAATGTAACAGATAAAAGCAACTTTAACAGTAATATAAAAAACTTCTAGCACAGGATGAAGAAAGGCAACTCTGAGCCAGCAGCTCTGTCAAGAGACAGAAATTATATTGGTGTCATATCCAACAGCTTCTAGTAAAGAAGTTCATGATAAAGTAAAAAAAAAGTTTTTAAAACTAAATCACCTGCAGCCACAAGCTATTTACAGAAATTTTAAGCTATTTCTGATTTCAAAAGTAACATACAACTATGTCTTTATCTATAAAGTTACTTTAGATGGAAATTTCAACTCAGTTCACATTCCAGAAGTGCTTTAGTCATCCAACTCACTGTGCCACCCACATTCTCAAACATTTGCTTACCCTCCAGGTACTCTATCAGGGCGCCCACTACTAACACAGCTGGCTCCATAGCCTGTGCAATCTCCACATACAGTGCACACCATACACTGCTCCAGCTTCCATTTATGCATGCCAGGAGGGCACATCATGGATTTCTCATCTTTTTCATCCAGTTCTTCTTCCAGGTCTTCATCCATTGCTGTTGCCATGTTCTCAACTCCAAAACCTAGTTAAGATAGTGAAACATGAAATAATTGCCTTCTTGAGGCCAACACAGAGAGTTCTGGTTATCCAGAGAGGTAAGGACAGGTTGGACAGGACTCTTGAGCAACCTGATCTAGTTAAAAGATGTTCCTACTCATTGCCAGGGGGTTGCATTAATGACCTTTAAAAGATTGCTTCCACCTCAAACTATTCTAGTGTCTATGAACAGTGGCTTACTGCTGAAGCTCTGAAGAACACTCACAGATCAGGTTTTAAAAGGAATGACTTGGAATGCCTGATTGGCCTGCCCAGCCAGCACAGTGACTTTTTTGAAATTACTCTGTGCATGCGCACACTTGATTTTTTAAATCATGTGGCATGTATTCAAGCTTTAGTGTTGGAATTACATTTTATAACAAAATGTTTAGCTTTGTTATCATTTCTGGTATTTGCCAGCACACCAAAGAAAAGAAAAAAATCAAGGTCCCACACCTTTTCCTCCCTGGCTCATAGAGCCTGTGTCTCGTCCACACTGTCCTTTATTATTTACTCCAAATGTCCAAACTTCTCCATTCTTCATTAACACACAGGTGTGAGCTTTGCCCATGGCTACTTGAGTCACAAAATGGCCTTTCAAATCTGTTACTAAACCTGTAAGACATAAACGCTTGAGTGACAAATTGCACTTTCTACCAAAGAAGGAAACTCAGCGATGTAACAAAATTGTTAGTGGATACCAACAATTTTAAAATTTACAGCAGAAAAACAGATATACAAAACAAGTGCTAGAATAAAAAGTGAAAGGAGAAAGATGCTTAGGCCACTTATTCTGCAAAAAGTGAAAAGCCAAAGAGAAACCTAAAACTGCTGCAAATCACTTGTTTTGAAAAAGAACTATAAAGGATCCTAAATCATAAAGGCATTTGAGTTTATTTCATTAATATTCTACTTAAACTGTGTTACACAGGATCACCTGCTATCTTATGAGCAGAGAAGTACATAAGGCCTAGTTTCCAGCAGCCTTTGTTCATAGCAAAGCACATCTTGTTTCTTTGACTTTTTCCTGTGTGGCCTTCTTATGTCAGAATAATGTAAGTGAATTTTTCTTCTCCTTAGTGGAAGAATTAATTTTAATATTTGTCACCACTGATGCTGAATTCTTTCACAGAACTTAAGGAGACTCCTTTTTTCTACCCTTCTGTCATATTTGTCTGAATCAACAGAAGGTCAGAAATACATTAGAAAAGTAAGAAACACACAAACAACTTTTTCACGGGCTAAAAACTTCCATACTAACTTCAATTACTTCAGTTGAAAAAATCATGTAAAAGGCGAATATTAACTTACTTGTACTATCAGAGTAAATGGCATCTTTTCCAAACATGTAGAGTTCTCCATCTTTGGAAATTACAGAACTGCTTCCATTATTGCATGCTGTAGATATGACAATCTTTCCTTCCATTTTAATAATTTTTTTAGGCTTGTATGGTTTTGATTGCCGTCTGCTTTTAGCTTTAAATAAAGAAATAAATTACAAGTAAATCTACGAAAAAATCCCAAAACCATCACAGGCATAGTCATTGGTTTTCACACTGCTAATGAAAAAAACCCAAACAAACAACTAACTATATGTAGAATCTCCTGCTCTAATTTTAACTGGATTATACCAGCTCCTCTCAAAAAATTCAATGGCAAAGATATGATTAGATCAGTATCTTTTAGAAATGATTCTTCAAGTATGTCAAAACACTTCAATATTTCACTTATTCTTATTAATCTACCATCACATCATCATCTAGCATCTGTTTCCTAAAGAGAAGTATTTAATTTAATATTACAACAGATCACAGCTTCAGGGCACTTAAAGCTATCTGTAATTGCCTTACAAAGTCTCTTTCAACCTACACACACAACTACAGAAATCAAGACTAGAAAATGCATTAATTTTGTAATGATGAGGCATTTGTTGATCTGAAGACCGAATTAATCTGTCTTCTTTAATATCTGAAGAATTCTGACTAATCAAGCACAGAACATCTGCTTCTGCAAGTTCTTATCAATCCACCTCTCCACCAGCCAGCAAAACACCCATTTCCAAAGCTCAATAAAACAACAGCCAAGAGGCAAAAATTTGGCTCCACAGTTTTTCGATGGCCACTTGACCAAATTTAGAACTGTCTTTTCTTGGGACAACTCTAAAATATTACTTCCACCACACAACCCAAACTGTGGTAAAACAGATGAGATTCTGTAGCTGGGAAAGGTTTTTGCAGTGGTTGTCATGACTTGTGGCCAGCATAACTTCCAGCACAAATGGATGCTTACATGTTCCTTAAAAATGCTGAAACTCTTCTTGTCAAATTAAAAACTCTTAAAGAGGCTTTTACCAATCACTGGTCAAGCAAGCAATGATACATACTTGATTCACCATCCTCTCCTTTACTAGCAGAACCTGTGAAGAATATGCTTCCATCCTCAGCAACAAGTAAGGCATGTGAGCCATCATGTCCAACAGAAAACTGAATAATCTTTGGAGATTTTGTGATTGGGAGTTCAACCCATTTGCCAGCTGAAGGGCCACCTTGTTTGATTCCAAGGCTCTGATATTTGCCAGTATAATAAATCTAGGAGAAAAAAGTTTATGAGTTTTAGTTATGCCACGGTACTTCAAGCTTACATAAATCTCAAAGTTCCATTGTTTTTAAATCCTTTCATTTCAAACCACACTGCACTCTTCCTGACTTTGTTTATGCCACTTCAGCATCTCTGCCTCAAACCGATCAATTTTGACTTAATGGGGGAAAATTCTGATTAGATTCTTAGATTAGATTGTTTTGAAATGTGCTTTCTACTGAGTCACTGAGTGAGTTTTCATATATAATTGTTTGGCTAGGTAAGTCGAATACACAAGAAAGAACAGAAGAAACTACTCAGAGGAAACTAAACATTTAGAACACTTCACAAAAATGTCTCCTCTGGGTAAAAACAAGATGGTCTTAGAACAATAAAATCAATTTAAAATAACAAATTATTATATATTTTAATATGCTTCAACCCATTTGTAAAGCATGTTTAATAAATGCACAGTGGCCAATGAGTACATAAATAACAGAATAAGATATTCACACGAACAAACAAAAATACTGACACGAACTAAAAAGTTTCCTTTAGAACCATGCAATTCAACAACTCCAAAATTTATATGTCAACCTATGGAGCACCTAAAGCCATTTTACGTTGCCTTATATATTGTACTTCCTACCAACACAGACCAAACCCAGGAAATCTGTTAATTTTTTACTGAACAGGCATTTTTCAACAGATAGTTGAACGATAAAGTTAATTCGTCTCCCCCTGTGCTGAAGAGTTCTATTTGACCAAATTGTTATATACCATTAAATTTTCTTTAAAAATATGAACTCATTAACATTTTCAACAATCTCACTGTTCTGACAGCAGAAGAGCAAGGCCTTCATTCTAATAAAGCAATACAATTTTGAACATGTAATTAAGAACTATGCTTCTACAAGATAAATAGCATTAGTCTTTTACGCTGAAATAGAAACATGGTAAATAATGTAAAGAGTAAGTGACCATACTATTTCTAAATTTCCATAAATAAGCAAATACCTCTGAAAAGGCCTCCACTGAGCAGAATAACATATCAAATAATTAAAAATAGGTTTAAAGAAATCAACTGAAAAATCTGCATAGGGGAATCAATAATTCTCCAAAAGATCAGAAAAAAAAAAAATCAGGATGGGATTTAAGTAAATTACTATGTTCAGACTATGGAGTTATGAGGTGGTAAAGTCTGCAAAGGTGTTAACACATCATTTGTAGGCAGAAGGCAATTTTTTTTCCCAAATCTAAAAAAAAGCCCTTCATTGTAAGACTGGCTGTAGAAATTTATCTGTTTATGCTTTTAAATAACTATATGTCCTTTATGTTTTAAAGCAGGCTCCGAAAAATATATTTAAAAACAGTCACAGACATACATTCTAACGTACTGAAAAGGGAAAATAATGATTAAATTAAAAAACACAGATCTATTGGTGCAATTTTCTATTTACACAGAATATTTTCAGTACCTTTCCACTAGCAGTTTTCATCAGTGCAAACTCTCTCCCAGCACCAAGGACAGCTGATTCTTCATCAAACCCTGTACCTGTGCAAATAAGATTGTGTTAACTGAACAGTTCAATCAGGCAGTTTCACAGACCAGCTACCTATCCAACTCTGCTGGTCCATGTAGCCAAATATGCCTTGTTTTTGTTCTGATAGAGCCAAAAGCAAGCTTGACAGAGCAAAAACACCCCAAAGCAAAGGCCAAGTGATATTTTTTCAAAATACCTTCATAGATACTAACAATTCTTCACCTCGAATTCTGATGCAAGTATGTTTTTCAATGTAATTCTTTCTCCCTTTAATCCAGTTCAGGGGTTCTTACAACTTGTTAACTTTGACCCACAGCAAGGAGTTCCACAGCTTAACTATGTTTTATGAAGTGCATGGTTCAAACAAT
>WEIU01012766.1:40912-74555 GCA_013389925.1 Aegithalos caudatus | reverse complement strand
TTAAATGATTTATAAGTTTTACATAGCAAATTTTTTCTTCTCTTTGCTATAGTTTCCTCTTATTTTCTGTCATCTATCTTTTTATTCAACTAAATGGCATGTAATTATTTGCACTTACTACCTGGACAAAGAATGAGTTCTCTGTACAAAGAAAAACCTTATAATGTTTCCCTTGAACAGCACCAGCTTTTTATCATGCCAAAGTGGATACAAAAAGTTTCTCTGGTCAATTACTCACTCACCATCAGCAACCACTACAATTGTGCTCTTTCAGAAATGCATGAAGCTAACATCTTCTGGGTAATAGAAAATGGATTTCCTTGTTCTGAAAAATGACCATAATGAATTTGAAATCTTAGTAGAATGGATAGCCTGTGGACAGCACTTTCAACTAACCACTGGAAGAGGTGTTATAAAAACAATAATAATCAGAATAATTTCTATAGGAACTAACCAAACCTGTCACTTAAGGGCATATGTGCCAGGCTACCAAATGCACAGGATAATAAATTGCTTTTCCAGATTGTGCCTTTCTACACCATTGAAAGTCTTTTAATGATCTCTCTAGTGAACCACCTTTTCTCAGTATTTATGTCCAAAAGATTTTTCTGATACTGCATTCCTTACAACACCTTGGAGGACACAGTGTTTCAGGGTGAGTCTAAGGGTCCACCATTTCACAAAAATATGCTGCTCAGAGTTCCCAGGGTATATATTCTGCTCACAATTATANTTGCATATGTGTGAGGAGCAGGACATTGAGCTTTATGTGAAACCACAATCAGCAAAAGGGGTGTAAGGACATCTGCTTTAGTGCCCTGACAATGACCTCTTTTAACACTTTGCTCATGCCTATGTGAAATTAGCATCTGTGTGCTAATATATGCCACTACCTCAAAAGAGAGATAGAAATCTCATTTTTTCTGGAAAATTGTTACTATAAGTTTCATGAAAAGAGTAAGAAGGAATTTGAGAAGTTATAACTGGGAATAAATTAGAAATATACGTGTGATCTAACTAGAAATACCTACACAAGATTAACTTCTACAAAGGAGTCTCTTTTAAAAAATATTAAAGTTTTGTTTTCACTGAAATTATTACCAGTCATGTTTGTATTGCAGTATCATTCTTCAAGCATAGTAAAGTGTAGGGATCCTGAAAAGAATATGATAATGATTCAGAAGCCCCAACAATTTAAAAAAAAAATAAGTTAGACATTTGGATGGATGTGAATCACCCAAGTGAACTGCTGACAAGACAGACAAGCTAGCTGTTTACAAGGATTTGCAAGCTAATATGCTTCACAGCAAGAACAATATACACAATTATAAACAATGTTTGTATCAAAACTTGAATTAGCACATTCTAGAGAAGCAAGTGAAAAGTGATGTAAATCAGAAAGTTAAGTCCTTTCACTTTAATGCATAATGTTAGTCAAATTCTCAGATATGTAAACACTCTGGATTTATTAACAAAATAAAAATAAATCTTAAGACTCAGTGCAGAAAAAGTGGTGTCACAACTATCCAAAAATAGCACACTGTAACTTCCCATTTTGCTAGAGGTGCAGCTGGGAAAAAAATGGCTTTGTTCTTGGCAAATAAAGAAAGATGTTAAAGGAGGAAATATAAAGGGAGAATGAAAATAGATGGGCTTAATAAAGAGCTAGAAAAGAGGTTTTGAAAGGCATCTCTAGTTGGTGGATGATGACAAGCAAAGGGATTTTGCAGGCTGGTCAGTTTTCTGGGTTGGTCAGCCTGCCAAGACCTGGCACATTATATTAGTAATTGCTGTTCTCTCATTCAGCAGCAATTACCTTCCAGAATAAATAATCAGATATGTTATTTTGTAGTTTCCTCTGTGTACTTAGTATCATAAAGGACACAAGCAATACCCTGAGGCCTGTGACAAATGGTTTATAAAGCAACAATCATGCTGGCCAAGCTGATTATATTTACAGCAAGGCACACAGCAGCTCTCACAGAAGGAAGAGCTATCTGGCAGGCAGACCAGCTGCAGGCTCTGTGCACAGAAAGGTAAAGGGCTCAGGTGGAGAGATGAACAAAAACGTGTTCCTTACTAGGAACTGACTGCAGCAAAAATGTGGTTACCAGCCCAAAGAAATGGAAGTGGCAGAAAATACTGTAATCCCAGTTAAGATTTAAGACTCTTTAAAAGGTGTGAAACTCAGCAGGTCACAGGCCCTCTTTGTGCCATGACTAAGTGCCCCAAAGAAGGAGAAAGTAATAATTTGGTTTTACTTAGAGTGTAAGTGATGAATCTCTTCACAGCACAGCATGGGCTGACCTCCCAATACATCTCCCTAGGGGAGATGTGCTTTGAGATAGATGACTTTATACAGATGAAGCAGAGTCCTTTGGCTTATCTGTTTAATTGAGTGATACTAATTATTGTTTTCCCAGGCCTATGATAAAACACACTAAGGCTTTAAACACACACAACAAAAGCCTTTTCCTTGCCGTACATGATGGCATAGTATTGGAAACTAATTAGAAGAAGTTTAAGATGGGTATGAAGAACAATGAAAGCAATTTCTAAGAGTAAGACTTAGAAACATGAAACACCATCTTATAACCATGGTGATGCAATTTACAAATATTTGTCACTGATGTGACCTACCTATTTTATTTCCAGAACAGTTGGGAACCCAGCTGATGAGCAATAACCGATGACACAAAGGGACCGGGTACTGGTGCTGTCATTAAATATAAGGGAAGATGGCACAAAATGATGAGAGTTCACTTGTTACTGAATGATCATTTTGTTGTGATTTCATCTGGCTTGATCATGTCCACTCATCAGAGAAAAAAAAATCTGTCTGACCTTGAACTTCAGAGGAAAAAAGAAGAGTGATAAAATCAATACAAAAGTATTAGAATCTGTGAGCCCGCTGTGGTGATCTAGTCACAACCCCTTTAAAAACAGGGCCAGCTTCAACATTTTCCCAGATTATCTAGATAGATACTCCACAACCTCACTGAGAATCCTGTTCAAGTCCTTGTGGGAATTCTTGCTGTGAATTTTTTTTCTTTATGTCTAAGTTCAACCTGAACCTGTTGTCTCTTGCCTTTTTCTTGCACACCTCTGGATTCTACCTAAGGTATAGACTTCAAAATTGACTAAGACTGATGAGTGTCATTGTAAAGCATCTAGAGAAGTGACCAAAACAATCTCAAACAAAAAACACCAAAAATTTTCAAAGTTCCTGAAGAACAGATGTGGTCCAAAAGACAGCAAATGAGCAAACATATTCCAGGTTTTGAAGAAAGAATAAAGGTAGTTAGACACTAGCAAGGATGGAGTTTCAGGAAAAAAAAAATAATAAATACTCAAACTGTAATTTACAGACACCTGGATGATGACAAGAAGACCAGCCAGTTTAGAGTTTGTAAATTTGATTTAAGTATTCCATGAGAGAAAAAAGTGGGAGAAATATATGTCATATCCTCACTTCAGACAGTTTTGACACTTTTATATGATATTTCTGAAAACAAGTTGGGAGAAAAACCTGTCAGACAGAGATTTTTATGAAAGAGTATAAATCTTGAGCATTTGGTAACCACTAAAAGTATTTATTAATGGTTGGTGGCAAAATGGAAGATGTGCAAGACGAATTTTGAAGTGGTCTCTATTGAGATGGCTACTACTCAATATTTCTGTAAAGAACTTTTACAGCACAATATACCTATGAAGATTGCAGATGGCTCTGAATTGGGGGGGAGGGTGGAAGATGGATGAAAGAACAGGGAAAAACAGGGTTAGAATTTAGGATGATTATGTGAACTTAAGAAATAGTCCTCAGTCAATAAAGACGTGAAAGATGTTATAGTGTAGGTAGGTAGGCTGAATGTGCAGAAGGTTGGGTAGTAGTTCTGAAGGAAAGGATTTATGTTTGAAGGGAAGATTTGATTCTAAGATGAATATTAATGAATCTAGTCATGTTATTAGGAAAAAAAGACAAGCAGTCCACTAGAATACACACACACACACACAAACTGATACATATGTATATACATAAGAATATAATCTAATACAATAATTAAATACAGCAGGCTGTTCTCTGGGGATTTTCTTTCTTTTGCCTCAACCATTAATGAATAGTGTCTCCAGCAGTAAAAAAATATGCTGAAAAAATTTAAAAAAAAGGGAAAAAGTGTGGAGTTCAAAGTAAAATTTATCTCATAGAGAAAGACCAGATAATTTCAAATGGCTTTGTCTAGATTGAAAGAACTTAGAGACCATATATCAAAACATAAGCAAAATAGTGATCAGCTCCCCATGCCTTCGAATGGAGATGATATGAAGTAGCTTAAACTGAAGCATTGTGAGGAAAATCTCATAGGATGGATAATAAAGCATAGGACTAGGCTTGGAGGGGTTGCGAGATAGACAATTCTGAAAGTTTTTAAGAATGATAGGTTAGAAAAACACCAATCAAGAATAATAAAGGCATGAGAAAACCTGGGAAAGGAGAAGGACAAGGTAACATACAAAGGTATCATGTCACCTAGTTTTGCCTGAATGACAGGAAACCAAAAATTAATGAGACATCTCTCACATTCAAATTTTTTTGACTATTAAATATTAAAATTCTGGAGTTTATTATGGTGTTTACTACACTGAAGTAGCAGAATAAGGTAATAACAAATAGAGACCTAAGTCTGGTTTCACCCGTTCAGACAGAGAGTACAGACAGGAATCTGATATCTAAGACTGAGTACAGACAGGAATCTGATATCTAAGACTGAGTAATTTACTTTAAAAGAACTATCCATTTCATGAGAATAGGAGCTAGTCATCTTATTTGGGCTCATTTTCTTCTGTCTGACCTGTACTTCCTTCATGCATAAAGCACACACCCCAGGATACGCTATCAGCTGATAGCATTAATCTAATCTGAAAACCTACAGTTGTAGTTCCTGCTTCAACTAAAATTTTTTTAGATATAGAAAGAGTAGAATGTCCAGTCCACAGAGAAGTCAGATAAAGAGGGAAGGGTCTAGAACTTCTGTCTCCGTCATGAGTGACAGTTCTTGGTAAAATAGATTCCTGGGCAAAAGGGGACTGTAAGGCATCTTCTGTTTCCCCATGTGTCTCCCTTTGTGGTGTCTTAGGGTAGACAGGAAACACCAGTCAGAGCTAAACACATGGCTTGGAGAAGTCTCTGGTTTCCACAGCCCTTTAAGGGTGGGCATAAGCTGGATGTCAAGCCACAGTCGACACCAGCTGAGCAGTGGTTCTTGGGAGTGTGTTGAGACAGACCTGGGGCAGTTATGTCCTCACCTGAGATTTCAGGCACATGCAGAGCCCAAAAGAGCAGCTTAGTGGCAGTACTAACAACTCATATTTTACACTTAGCATTACATTTCATTAAATACTTTGGCTCCTCTAGCCTTTGGTTGACTTTTTTCCAACTTCAGTTGTACCGTGATATATTTTATTCTCCTTTGAGTAGATATCCTGCAAGGATATTTCAATATCACTAGTTCAGTGCAGGTTATGAGAAATACCATAAATAACAGATGATACATAAAAAGGAATATTTCATTTTCTCCACAGTTTTGTTAGCTGACCTTTAGGTACAACTTAATTTTTTAGCTCAACAAGCTTCTTTTATTATTAAATTAGAAGAAAAAATATTCTTAAAAGAATGTTATAAAGGCACAGAAGTGTTCAATGGATAGAAAATGTCAAGATAGTTATGTATTTTGATACAAAAAACAAATTCAAGGTTACATTTTCTTCACAGGTGACCCCTTTCCACTTTAGCAAAGACATGATTTGGTTTTGCTTCATATCCAGAACTTGCATATTTTGCAGTGTTTTTTTACTATGTATTCTGTGGTGCTTGTTTTGGTGTCTGAGGGTTTCAGAAACTGTAGTCAGGCTTTGCAATCTCTGGCATGAGCACAATCTAACAGAAAGACCAGAAACAAGGCACAAACAATTAAAAAAATAACAATATATCCTCTAACTGTGGGTATTACTGCAATAAGCTGGGCTCATTTTAAAATAATTTTTTGTAAACCTCAATAAATAAAATCTCCTTTGTTCAAAGTTAGTCACCTGATTTCAGCTGTTTCAAGGAGTAACCAAAATTTCTGCAAATGGAAGTCACAAATACATAAGACCATAAAATTGTTAAAAGGTTTATGTTGTTTACTCCTGGTACTCCTGGGAACTATGTTTACAGGAACAGACAGTAAATACTCTGGAACAAAACCCTTTTAACAATGATACCATGGGAAAATGTTACTTCCTTCTATTCAGCCTTTGTGAAGACATACCTGGAGTATTGTAACTTGGCTTGGGGCCTCCAGAGCAAGAGAGAGACCAATGAAAGGCTAATAAATTATCAGGGACTGGGGAGCATGACATGTTAAAAGAGGCTGAGGTAACTGCAATTGATTAGTCTGGAGAAGAGAAGGCTAAAGGGAAGGTATATCCAATCACTATCTTCATTCAGGAAGAGTGTCTCTTGCATTAACAAGAGTGTCCCCAGCAGGTCACAGGCCTTTCTTCCCCCTGTGCTATGCAGGAACCCAGAAGGGAAAATTTCAATCCAAGTATTTGTGACTACTAAGAAGTAGCTGTAAACTGATGAATCTAATCAAAATGTCAGGTAAAGAGGAAATTTGTTCCAAATTATGCAAAGAAACCAAATGCAGATTCTTTTTGTATGTGTTTTGCTCTCTACCTGCATTGTCTGTGATGTTTGCATGCTCATGCATGCAAGGATGGTGTCACGAATCACAGGTTACTACAAGTAGGACTGAGACAACATGTGGTATTTACATTTGTTCCCCAGGAAAATTCCAGAAGGCCGACTAGTGAATGGGGTGGATCTTTGTCCTGACACAATCTACACCTGTTAGACGTACAAAAATTGCGATCACACTTTGTCATCTTCCTGTCATGCCTAAAGCAATAAAAGAGAAAAGATAAAGATAAAGCCCTTAATCTCCTCCAAACAAGGAAATGGCACGTGCAGTCACATTTCTGAAGCTAGCAATTCCTTAGCCCAAGTCAAAAACATTGGCAGTGAAAACTTTCAGAATGTATAAAGCTGTTCTGAATTTCAAACTTCCAGTCTCACTGAGCACTTAGGCATTCTATAATCTCAGCGAGGGATTTTTTAAAAACAAATAATTTCCCCGTAATTATGGAAAAAAACTAGTGTTCAGTCCTTGGGATCCTGGAAAATCTTGAGAGTCCTACATGCATTGGTATAGAAACCTCTAAATTGTATGTGCAGGAAGTTTTGATACTACCTGTTTTTTCTGCCTATGAACAAATCCAAAATTGTAGCCTATTTTTTCTGTCCAAAAATTTCTTTTATTGATGCACAAGGGAACTTAAGCCAGTTCTGTCATTGAGAGAACATGAATTTTGTGCCATCTCTTGCAAAATTTCTGCTCCATCCTCCATCCTAAATGATTCTATTGTATCCAGAGGTACTTTTCCTCTTAGTCTTGTGCTGTATAATTGTGTAGTAAATCCTGTGCAGGATATTTGTAGCTGTGCCTCAGGCAAAATTCCTGGAGTATTGAGATGACTTCACCTGGATTGCTAAATAGAGCAGTGTCTCAATGACAATAGTGCAGCAGTTGATATGGATTAATGATCTCCAGGTTTATTTACACTCCCCAGAGTGTTGTTTTGGGTTGTTTATAGACAGCATTAGCAATGTTCGATCCAATTCTGAAAGACAGTTCTCACAATCCATGAACTACAAAACAATGGAAGTTTTGCAAACCTCATGGTCACATAAATCAAATAAATACTGCAGTGAGCGGGGTCTGGGGCTGTGCACACAATTTCTTTGTAGGATCTAAAAATTGATGCTTCAGCACTCTGAAATTTCTATCCAAGCAAGAGTATTTATGATGAAGAAAGGGTAAAGCCTTTGCAAAATTGATACCTCCTAAAAGTACAAGGTACAATCCCATCAAGGACTGAAAAATGGAACCTACAATATAGACTTTGAGCCACTAGTGAGTATAATGTAATATATTCTCTGTCGACTGTGTAGAGCTAGGATCCTAAATCTAGCATAGCCTAGGGTTTCCAAGGTCCATTATACTCAAGCCACAGGGAGGTGATCAAAAATATAGTTACAACACTTCATGGAAATAGTCTTTGCTTGATTCTTGTCAGATGGAAGTCAATATTCCTTGTCTTATTTCTCCCCTTGAGCATTTTTCCTCTCAGGATGGCTCGTACTGGAATGACAATTTTCAGCTGTTGTTATTTTGGTTCTTAGGAATTTGCAAGGCAGGTGATAGGTCTCCTGGTAAAACTTACACAGAGAGCTAGTCAATAGAAAACACAGAAATATCTAGAGATAGCCCGTATAAGTGGATATCTACATTATATTGTCTCTAACCTGCTATTCTGTATTGAAAATATTGTGAAAATAAACTAACACATAGCTTGAAAATCAATGAACAGTGCCGAGTAATGTGTCTCAAATAAAGGCTAACAAAACATTTTCCATAGAAAATAGTGTCAGCAGAAAAAAACTCTTTAATATTTAAGCAGATTGTGCAGTGTTTAAACAACACAGTTAACAATGTGTTATTAAACCTATATTCAGAAAAATGAAAAATTCACCATGCATTGTTTCAGCCATTCAGTTTCTCTTTGACAATATGGAATCTGGTTAATGAAATAAATACTCAAGTAAATTTTATAAATGGCAGGTATATAAAAATATATATACATACATATATATATATAGGGTGCAAAAATATCAATGCATGGTGAATTCATGGAAAAGAATCATATAATAAGATTATAAAATAAAACTTACATTTGAAAGATATATTTTAGTTATCCACAGCTACAGAGACGTAACAATATGATAATACTTCTTCTGCTCATTTTAATCTGTCAGATTTCTTCTTCAGAATCATAACCATGGGATTTTTCTTATTCTTTGAAGACGTGACATCTAAGACTTAATTCTGGTTGGGAATTTTTTTCCCACCGCCTCCTTCCTACTTTTTCTTTTTTACAGCTTTGTGGAGAGAACTTCTGACTCCTTCCTGAAACAATGACCAGCACAGGACAGAAGGGTCATATTGCTCAGGAAAACAGAGGGTTTTAGAAAACCGTGGCAATATACACCAGATTCTCTTTGCCACCTGCATTTCCCAGCATTTCTGTATATACATGTCAAACCCTCTTCTTCTACACATTTAATTTCCCTTTCTTTATACAAGGGCGGGTAACCCACATGCCCCAGCCTCATATTGTCTCCTAATTCCTGTAAATGGGCCTTAAAGAATAAATTGTTTTCATTTTTTTAATAGATTTTTCCTTAAGCTTGTGAAATGCATCCATATTAAGGAAAGCCAGAGTGAAGGGCTTACAGTTTCTCCTCTACAGATCTTCAACTGAGATAGAACATGTGACTCTAGAGAAAGGGAACTGGCACCTTAGGGAAACACAAGAGATGGATTCAGACCCATTTAGGTCTACCAGAACATCTATGTCTCTGTCTCTACAACCACCATCCAGGACAAGACACATTTGCAGTAAAACCAGAAAAGTAAGCACAAGTAGATGCAGATAACCAGAGCTTGGTTTTGTTGGTTTATTTGTTTCTGTTTTTGTAAGGAGAGGGGAGCGTAAATGGCAGATAAACCACAAAAATTACAAAAGGGAAAAAAGGAAAAGAAGGAAAAAGAGGAGGTGGATTTTGATCGGAACAACCCTTTTCTTTCATTTTGGGTGTGTTTGCAATAAACAAGCAAATGGAAATACAGAAAACTGTCTGTAGCACCCTTTTCTTCCCCTACACACAGGCATGGTTCCTAGGGCTAAGGTACAGACCCCACTCAGAAGGCAGAGACTGCACCTCTGCTGATTCAGGCAGACTGCACTGAAACCTTGGGCAGTTCCCAGCTCTGTCTTTGAGGAGGCGAATCTGTCTCTCTCTTTTTTATTTTTTTTCATTCAGTCACAGTTTCATTAATAAAACTACAAGTGTTGACACTTCCCCCCAGTCCTTAACACTCTGTAGGTAGCACTGCTCTCTCTGTACCAAGCCACATTCATTTCCAAGCATGAAAAGGATCTGGAAAGGGTCACATAAAAAGAAAGGAGTGGTGGTTAATGACTCTTGAGACCCTGGTTTGGCTGTGGGGATTGATATTTACCAGCTAGGATAATCTGGACCTCCAGATCCTTGACCTTTTTCATACTTTGACTTTTCATATAGGGAAAGTCTTTAAAAGGAAAATCAGAAGGCTCAAACAATTTTCATCTGTGATTTCAGCTTAAAGTGTATGCTAAACTCAGGATACATTTGAAAGTGATTTTAATGTTTGCAAAATTATGGAATGGAAACAAAATACCCACCAAAACATATTACATCACAAGGCTCAACCTTCTCTTTTTCATTGTGAGACTCACAGGCTGTCAGAGCTGTTGGGGAGCATAAATGGGCTAAAATCTAAAATACTGTTCTAGAATTGTGATAAATTCTCATATGGGACTTAACAATGGCTCTGCCTCCTGAAAAACAGAGGCACTAGAGGAAAAAAAGATGTCAGAAACACACCTATTTCTGGGAGCAAAGAGTCTGAGGCAAGGTCTTCAGGAGCAAAAAGAGGAAACCCACTCATTCAAACAAGGGGTTTCATATTAAACAGCTGAGGGGGTTATGCATCTAAACAGGAACTACAATGCATTTCATTTCATCCAGGAAACAGGCATTTGTTAAGTTCTACTCCTTTTTCAGAAGGAAAATATTTATTTACTCTCACTATAAAACAAGAATATGTATCAAACTCAACCAGTTTTCTGAGGTGGTCTAGATATTTTAAGGAACTTGAAGACAGTTTTCTCTTGTCCAGGAGTACCTGTAAGTGCATTAAAGCATTGTAAAAAATATTTTTATCAAAAAAATAAAGTGGATGTATTAATTGCATGAATTGGAATACCATTGCTCCTTACAAATTCATAGAAAACAATTATCTGAGACTGACTGCTGTGAAATAAAAAGGCTTTTCACTACATTTTCACTGATATTAGCACTGCTGAGATGCTTACATACACAATAGTTTGTCTTTATAGGAGGCCTCAATCACCCACTACCTATGGTTCACATATATTTTTTTTCTTCCTGAAACTCTGACAAAGATAACCACCTGGAAAGCTAAAAATAAATTTCAAATACAAAATGATTTGTTTAAATAGGTAGACATATTAAATTTTTTTTCCTCTAGTCAAATAACTGCAATTTTGAATGCAATTATTTTTCCCTGAGATCATACTTGCAGATATGAGTTACATGGAGTGTCTTTTAAAAGCCTTGCTTTGAATATGGATGAGTGAGAATCATTTTCAACATGTATCTGAAGGTCATTTAATTTTTTCAGAATTAACCCATAACTCCTGGGAAATGACACTGCATTCTAAATTAATGTCAAACATCCTGGAGTGCTATCAAGAGAAGATTCAGCTCTGTATGGTATTCCAGGCTGTACAGTATTACATTTCAGAAGCCATTTTCTCTTATAGCGCAGGAACATGGCAGGAAGAAATACAATCAGAGCAGCTGTAAGTACGTAAATATGTATGGGAATGGCACCAGTTAAAACTAAAACACTCCATCTGAACATTTTTTTTTTTTACAAACAAGATTTTAGTATTGCTAAGCTAGAGAGTCTACTTGATTTGTTTAACCCTTGAAAGTTTGGGCTGATTTTCTTTTTTGCATTAACATTATATTTACAAAAAAATCCCTAGTGAGCCATGCTGCAGATTCTGGTCTTTGAGTTCTGTTTGATAGCTAAACATGCGTAGCACTTATGCACTGCACTGCATATTTTCTGGCTGAAAACAAAACAAAAAAAGAGTGAAAACTATATTATTCTCTGCTTCAAAATTAATAATGGCAAAAGGAAACAGTTCTAAAAAGCGCATTCATCTGCTTGGGGCAAAAATAATAATGAAAAATATCAAGCCACAGCTGTTTTGCAGAATCAGTGTAAGATGTAACAGAAGGACAATGTGAATGAACTAGTTAATTGAACCCAGATATTTTCTGCTACCTCTCACTACATGTATTCATTGAAGCTTAACGTTTTTCCTGACATATTCTTAATTTCAAACTGTTAACAACTTGAATTGTTTTGCAAAGGCAGATACTGAATGATAGACTCTGATTTATTACGAATGGCAAAGACAGGTAAGATTAGATCTGTGTCTTCATTTCACTTCATAAAAATTCACTTCATAGTAGCAGTGAGGACAAGGGTCATTGAAGAGCTTTGCTGAGTATTTTAGAGGACTGTAACAGAAGTATTAAGACTGGCAAGAAGAGACTGTGTGGGTAGGTCTGGCTGCAGGAGCACCCAAAAGAACAGAAGGGCCATAAGACAAGTGCATCTGGTGGTGCTCAGATGAACAGGCCACAGATATCCCAGTGCAGCACAACTACTTGAAATTTTTCAGGACAACTAGAAAGCCAGGAACAGTGTACATCCAAATTAAAATACACAAACAATTATGGCTCCCATCAAAGTGGGAAGATAAAGAACAGACTGGAGTCCTAGGCTGCCCAAAGAGAGAGATAAAGGATGGCGAGGAAAACCCATGGACTCCCAAAGGTGGAATGGGACGGGACGGGACGGGACGGGACGGGACGGGACGGGACGGGACGGGACGGGACGGGATGGGATGGGATGGGATGGGATGGGATAGGATGAAGAGGCAAAATCCATTATCAGCTTCTAAAGGGCACAAAGAAAGTCAAAGGTTAGTCACCTTCCCCAGCCCAGGCAGCATGGCAGGATCTCAGATATGGTGTCCACCCATAGGCACCTGTCCTGGTGCTTATGAGAACCACAGCAGGAAAATGCATGTGAAGTAAGATTTCTTTTAAAATAAAATTATGTTTTCCTCTCATAAGCATTCATATGGAGCCTGTAGCGTCAGCGTAGCAGCATTATTTTTTACAGCATAGACAAAGTGATCCTCCAGATCCCCAGAGCAGTAAGACGATCTCCCTCATGGAAAGAACAGCAATGAACACTGTCACCTGAAACTACTCAAGTTTACAGAGGAAAAAGACAGGTAAGTACTATCAAGTGGTTACCTGAAGAATTATCTCCCCAAGAACAATACACAGCTTTTAAAATGCTGTGCTCTCCTAGGAAAAAAGGTGCATAATCAGTGTCCAGCTATGCATAGTCCAGCTAACTGGACTATGGACTTGGCTGGGAGAACAGCTGATGAATAGTGCTCATCTCCATCACCTGCAGGACTTAAGATCCCTGGACCACCCCTGCACTGCGCACGAGCAGAGGAACTGCCTGAAGCTTTGTCACATCTTGCCTTACTTTTGCTTCATGCTTAACAACTTTGTGTACACTAATTAACTTAGTTTTGGGTGCTGAAGAAATTACTGTTTAGAGCATTTATTTGACAGATATCGTTATAGCACTCAGGCTGATTCATTAGAAAGGATTTTTTTTGTGCTGTTTGTCTATGGAGTGCTTCCCAAAACTTTATATCAGTAAGCAGAAATAGTCTTTAATTTGAGACTTAAGCCAAGTAGGGAGTTATCTATTGTGGTAACAGCAAAAGAAAGATTTTGTTTTGCCAAAAGCCTTGGACCTACCACAGTTTCAAGGCTGCTGTGCTTGAAAATGGTTTCTGCTCCCTCCTGCTGCTGCTGCTGGTGTACCTGTCATGTGCCTGACAGTGATACTGTCAGTGACACTGGAACATGAGGTGGAACCTCTTCTTTGCAGCCTTTCCCCTGCCGCCCCATGGCCCCTTCCCTCCAGTCAACCACTACATCCACCTCCTTCCTCCACCTGAGTGGCTGCTGCCTGCTGGAGGAGCTGGGCTGTTACACAGCATGCTCTGAGGCAATTTATGGGCAAACTGGTTGTTAATGGACTTAGTGTGGAGGCCCCATTCCTTTTCAATCAAAACATTTGATTCCTTCAGGGGGTTTGCACTTAACATGATAGGGAGTTCAGTTGCTCTGCAGTTAATAAATGTATCTTACTAGTCACTGTTGTACTGAAGAAATATACCTTGGTTGTTTTACATTTCGAGGTGCACGGTTTGCTTAAATTCACCAGCACTTACTTCCTCAAGCCTGTTCTATATTCACTACGTGCTTATGTTTCTCCTACTTCTATGCATTATAAAGATGCTTGCCATGAAACATATTTCCTTAGATTCTGGTATCTTCAAAAAACCTCAGGTATTTTCACAGAAATAATTTTATTTTCTTCCAAGAGTAGTTTATTAAAATATCCATTGCTATGGGCTGTTCTACGTGGAATGGAGCCATAACTCATACTTAACAACCTTTTTCCAGTCTTGCTACTGATAGCTGAATAAATTTAAACTCTCCTTTTGACTGTGCTGATTTTTGGATGTGGCATTTCCCTTACTAACTGGGGTCATTTCTTTCAATGGCCATCAGTGTTCTTATAGACAGGTGATTAAAGATCATTTCTGGCCTCTCACAAGCATAGAATTTTTAGTACCTGTTAAGTAGCAGCAACTGTGCTTCTGAAACACAGATTATTTTTCTGTTAAATTCCCCAGCACTTTATCTTGATTACTTCCATTTTGTCTATTCTATTTTCCCATTACTTACCAACACAGCAAACTATGCCCTGAGGTACTTAGAGACTGCCATAAGTGCTGCCATCCGAGGTTAATTAACCTGTAACTCTGGACATCACCTCCAAGGCACACTTCTTGCCTCTTCTGCAGTGAAAGAGCTGTGAACCAAGTACTGCATGTGTGTCTCATTGGGATAATAGTTGTTTTCCAAAGCGTGTGACTGAGCAGTCTGGGTAGTGTGACCTCTTCCCTCCATGCCCTGCATGGCACCAAAGCACCATGTGGCTGTCACTCTATGTCCCCTTGACTTCTTGGTGCAGAGTGCCTCTGTGTCAGCTTCATGCTCTGCATTTCACCTCTTTGGCTGTGCTTCAGTCTGTGCAGTCTGTAACAGAGAAGGATGAGATTACCATTAGAGATATAAAGTAATATTATATTAAAGATTATAATCTCTAAGGAGAAGAGCATACAAAACAGTACCAAAACTAGATAAATTTCAAGTGAATTTCTCTGTACATACTGGAACAGAAAAAGTAGCTCCCAGAATAAGTGGTTTATCCATCTCTAGATGCCTCCACATTAGGATGGGATGCCTCCTGAAATAATGTTTTAAATGGGGCTAAAACTGTGTGGATCAGCACGAGACAAAATACATAGATTGCTCTGACTTTTGCAGTAAGGAAGCTAAACCAGACTAACAGCTGCTTCTTTCTCTAAAATCTTGAACCTCTGCTCATTTTCTACACTTGTAGCCTTTTTCAAATTACTGGTTATCAGCCCTCCAACCTGCACATCTCTTGGCCAAAAAAATATTGTTTTGGTTAAAAGAAATAGTTATGGACAACAGCCAAGAAACAAAATTGCAAGTGTCATACATGACTGTTGATTGTGAGAACCTGGCAAGAGGAAACTGAAGAACCTCCATCATTGGAAAGGCTGAAAAATGCTTTCCCCTTGCTGTATTTGAAAATACTTATTAGTATGGTTTTGAAGATAGCATTAAAATCAGTAAGAAATGGAAGGGAAATGAAGGACGGGGTTTAAGCACTACAAATTGTGCTTTTGCTTTGTTTCCCTTTTCCATTATTTGTATTGACTAAAATATTAATGTGAAACAGCAGTAGCTAGGACATTTCTAGAAGATTGTTCAGAGAAAATTTTAATTTTTGCTTCCAAGGACAGAAAATTGAAGCAAATGAAATATGACTTGTACGAGAGTCTGGATGGAAATAAACATATCTTGTATTCCCAGTACCTATGTGACTAGGTAATATAAGACACAGAGAAAGAAGATCCATAATGCAAGAAAATAAGCAACAGAAGCCAAAGGAAGAAAAGAAATTAAAAACCCCCTCAAAATCTGATATTGTTCCATGACTACATCAGTCTCTTTAGCTTTGCAAATTACAATGTTGATCTGATTGTTAATTTTGCTGAACAATTTGCAATGTGTGTCATCTTTTTTCTGTGCTTGTAGAAACTGCCAATGAATCAAGACACTGTGTCAAGGCAAATCACTGATTTGTATTAGGTATTTCACTTCCTTTAGTCCAAATAACTTTAGCGTATACTGACATCCAATATTCAAATATGCAATATAAATTTAATTTGCAGTCTCTTGCATTTCTAATGCATGGGGAAGTGCAACCATTTTAAATATTTATAAAAAGTCACAGGACTGCAAAGTTATTGGATATTATAATTTGCTTCATACATAAACATGACAGTTAAAATATACAAAAGAAAGAGAATTCTACCTCCTGGCTTTATTATTAAAGGTTGTTTGAAAGAAGTTTCAATATTAAACAAAAAAGAGTTTATCAGAAAGGCACCTGAAAGTTCACAGAAGACAGGATGCACAAGCAATACGGGAGGAGAAGTGAGCTCTGGGAATCCTCTTTAGAGAGCAGTGATATGGAACAGGAAGTTCACATCAAGGGCTGCTCAGCCCCTAAAGCATGGAACTAAAGCGAATGTGGTTTTTTCATGCCCTTCTTGTGGTTCAGCCCAGACAACAGCCAAGCCCCACATAACCACTGACTCACTCACTTCCCTACCAATAAGACTGAGAAGAAAATCGAAAGGGCAAAAGCAAAAAAAACACCTCATAGGTTGAGATAAAGACAGTTTAATAGAGAAAGCATGAGCCACACAGACAAGCAAAGCAAAGCAAGGAATTTCTTGCTTTCCATGGGTGGGCAGGTGTTCAGCTATCCCCAGGAGAGCAGGGCTGTAACAGTGACTTGGGAAGACAAATGCCATCACTCCAAATGTCCCCTCCTTCCTCTCTTTTACCTCCACTTTATATATGGAACATGATGTCACATGGTCTGGAATATCTCTTTGGCCAGTTTGGGTCATCTGTCCTGGCTGTGTCCCCTCCCAGTCTCACAAGCACTTCCAATCTCCTCCCAGCATGACAGGATGAAAAGCAGAAAAGGCCTTGGCTCTGTGTAAGCCCTGCTCAGCAATAACAAAAACATCTCTATATTCACAACTCTGTGTTTGGCACAAATTCAGCCACTGTGAACAAAATGAACTCTACCCCAGCCAAAGCCAGCACAGCCCAACAAACCAAACCACTCCTGACTGTCCACCTGGCACTGTGCACCCTCCCAGAGACAGGGAGTCAGAATGAGAAATGGATGACCATGGCTACCCTCCTTGCCTCCAACTAACTTATCTTTAAGCTTTGCCATGTATCATTAAAGAATTCAGCCTTCAGGCTGATCTAGTATACACTGGATAATTTTAAATAGCTGAGCTATATGCAGTTTCTAGTTGTAATCACAGCCCAGCAGTGGGTATAATGCCATTGGGTTTTTTCTTGGCTTGAGTTATTTATATACAGAAAGCAGTTCTCACTTCCTTTAAATCTTTTGGAAGAACTAAATGGCAATCCCCCTGGCTCCTTTCTTTGTGAGAATAGAGATAGATTGGGGCACTAAGTGGTGAAAAGACATCTTCATGCAGCCTAACAGAAAAGGAAGAGGAACAGGGTATGTTTGGTTCCTTTATCAGCATCTAAAGAACAGACTAACCAGTAAGAGACTCATGGAATCCAGCCAAGTTCTGATAATTTGCCTGGTTCTTATGCTCAGTCTAATGCTTTGTGATTTCAGGAGATAATGAAAACCAACAAAAAATAATAATAAAAAATAATTAAGAGTTCACACTTTTACACTTAGAAATAGTAACACAAAAATGACTGCACTGAGTCAAAGCAATGGTGCATGTTACCCGGTATCCAACAGTAAACCCATTTTAACTAAATAAGACTAGGGAAGGAATATAATTGTTTACATACCAGATCTTTACATATAGGGGTACTATAATGTAATTTAGCAATATGAGTGGCTAATGGTCCAATATTCAGTTGTGCATACCACCTCAAAGTACAATGTTAGTAATGTGCAAGTGCGCTGAGCCCACAGTCAAAAACCCCCAAATCACAGAAATGGATTGAAACAAGCATAAGAAATAGGCTGTTAACCAGGGGCAAAATGCAAATCAGTGTTCCCTCTAAAAAAATCCAGCAGGTCAACAAACAGAAAAGGTCATAATAAATCCAGAGGATAAGTAGATTTCTTAAGAGCAGAATTCCCATCATTATCATAATGCTAGAACGTACGTTCCCTAGTGTTCTTCCTAAAATGAACAAGAAAAAAGTTTTAAGAAGTTGCTTTCTCCTCCATTAGACAATTATCAATTGTTGATATAAAAATGCACAAGATATGCTGCATTACCCAGGAAAGAATCTCTGAAGGACAAGGAAAAGTAGAGGTACCTGAAAATGCCTGTGTTTTTGTTGTTGTTGTTGTGTTTGTTTGTTTGTTTGTTTGCTTTTCTAGCAGACCTTGTTGTAGTTCAATTACAATTGGGAATGCTGTTTTATGTTACTTGTGGGCTAAGAAGAAAAATAGTAAAACATAAGGTTGTGTTTACTACTACTTCATTAGTGAGCTGCAGCACTAGTTACACTCTGCCTGACTGAGCCCAGGGCAACAGGAAAATATTGAACCATTTTCTTCAGAACCAGGAGATGAATGATGCAGGATGGGGCCAGCTGTCTGCACAGGGTAGGGATGAAACACTCAAAATCATTCCATCATTCTAGGGAAGCCCTAGATCCAGAGTTTCCATCTCAGCCGAGAAAGCCTTGGAGAATTTGTTAAGCCTTTGATAACTTTAAATACAATGCCTAGGAAAATAAAGGCAAGCCTATATTTCATTTTGGCCTTGCAGTTGGCAATTGACCCAGCAATTCATAAAAAATCAGTTAAACAAGCTGGAATGCTGCTAAACACTCCAGTCTAACGTGTTTAGAGGTTTTAATTGCAAGTGACAAAACACAATACAAACAGTTACCTGAGCAGTGGAGTTTGGCTGACACAAATAAAAGGAAAAGTTATGACCTGGAGTCACATTCAGAGGAGGACATAAGATAACAAAGTATCTTCCTTCATCTTCTTTACCACAATATCATTGATCTTTTCCAAAAATACAGAGCAATATGAATCTCTTACAATATCATCTCTTCAGCTTCTTGCTCAGTGGTAATTCAACTTGAAGTTTCTGAAGAAAAGCCAATATATGAACTGATCCTGTACTTGGCCATTTTTATCAGTCTTCAGAAACAGGGCTTTTCAACTCCAACAATGGGAAATATCACTCAGATACCAAATTTATCACACAACAAATATAAATGATACAGAAGAACACAATGCAGTGCTCTAAAAGTATATCAATATAGTGCTCAGCAATAGAAAATTCTTCTGTAATGAACAAAATAAAGATAAAAATTGACTATATCTGTTAAGCAGGGGACAGAGGCTGTACCACCCCATATTCCACCTCAGCAGGAAAATGGTAGATTATACTTGTCATCATATGATATAAGATTTGTGCAAGAAATTCAGAAATACTCCCACAGACTTACACAAGTTCAAAAATACTTCTTAGACTAATCTCTTTTTTGTCACAATCCTCTCACGTTGAGTACACAAACATATAAAGTTTAGTGAAAAAATGCATTGTAAGGAAGTAAGAAATGCAAGTAAACATTCTACTATATATTACTAATTTTACAGACCACAGCCTTATAAGAGTTATCACATATAAGAGAAAGACACTTCACTGAGTACAAAATCAAGAACCTAAAACAATAAAGTATCCAGTTAAAGAATTTTGTTTGCATTTATATTAGTTTCTCCTTCATTTGCTCCATCTGTCTGTGGGACAGGATTTTTGGCTTGTCCATATGGAGTATAACAGTACTGAGATACTTGCGAAAAAATAATTGGGAGAAATCAAGTTTGGGATAATAAAATAAATACCTTGAATTTACAAAGTTCACTTCTAGTTAAATGAATACTGCCTACCACATTGTCTCTGCAGGTGCTGCAAGACCTATTTCTGGCAGCATTACGGCAGCTCAGCCCAATTCAAACCAATTCAGGGAGCACAGCAGTGCTCCGGTGACCTCGCTGAGCACCCCGGGGTTTTCCTGCCAAGGAAAGCCTCATTGCTAGGCCCATGTGCTTTGGCAGCATAAACAATGGAGCTGCTGATGGGAGCAGGAGGAAGCAAGCAGCATGTTTGTCTCAGGAAAGCAATCTTTGCTGGGACACAAGAACTCAGAGAACACAATGGTGAGGAGCCCTGGCTTTTATCGTTAGCGGGTGAGCAGCACCTCATCACTGCAGATCCACCAAGCCAAGGGGAATGTGACTTTTAAACAACTTGGTGCCTTTACAGTTTGTACAGTGTTTGGGTACCTTTAGTGCTGCAAGACATGGTCAGAAATTTCTTGCAATCTGAGCAGATCCATTTGGCTCCAAAGTGACTAAGTCTGCTTCCTCCTCACATTGATCCATTCCCTTTTAAAAACACGATGACTTGGGAGATGTGCAAACTCCTATTTGCAGTGTTTTCCATACTTCCTACAGCAGAATGGATTATTTTCAGTTCCTTTTTGCATTTTTAATTCACGCCTGTCTCTGTTTTTTCCCTCTGAATGTTTGTAGGCATATGTTACTACAGAAGGGGAAGTCAGTTGATGATTTTTTAGGAAGAGTGAAGTCATCCACAAGGCAGTACTGATGAAGTTTATGATTTATCATTTGTTTCCCTTACTGGTCATTCAAAGTTTTCTTTGGTAACCGGTGCTTGGCTGAGACCTGATAAAGTCTCATGGGCTTCTGGGGTACTGTGTGACTCTGCCATAGACGGAGGTTCTTCAGTGCTTCCTTGAAGGGTTTCTTTCCCCTCCTTTGATGCAAATAAACACAGTCCAATTTTAAGCAGAATAGGTGATTAACATCAGATGAGAATGTGCCATATTCTATTTTAATTTCCTGGAAAAAAACTAGTAATTCAAGGCTTTCTTGCCTAGCAGTCAGCAGTCAGTAGTATAAGCATTTCTTCAATTAGATGCAAGCTCACGATCAAAAGTTAAAATTCCTCCAAAAAACCCAACTGTGAGAACAGATTTCAGAATGATAATCCTTATGCTAAAGTACGTAATCCTACTGAAATATGTATTCAAAGACCATTCCTGCATAAGTGCAATAAGCTGCTCAAATTCCCAGGGAAGAAAATTATTTGTATAAGATTTTGTTATCCAGTGGCAGCAACAATTTTGCATTTTTTCTCTTAAATATCATATACTGGCTATCACTGTCATTAAAAACATACATTTTTAAAATCCCTTAAGCCACTGTTTCTACTTACTCTCTTTGAGGCTATACTAGGTGGTAGTATGGGAACTTTCATCATATATCAATTAGTAAGTGAAAGAGAACTACTGCACTTGTTAATTTACTGTTTTCATTAGATGGAGCTGAACAGTATTAACACTGATGAGTCTAATGAAATGAATATTATATCTCAGTGGATACTTTGACTCAAAGACAGAAAACTACCTGCAGGAATTTTCCACACTGAATTCTGGAAATGAGGAAAACTAGCTCATACAGCTCATACAATCACACACGCACAAATCCACAAAAAATTGCATTAGAAAAACACCTTAATTTCTTCAAAAAATGTGTATGGGAGAGATAAAATTTATTTTCTGGACAGAATGAAAGTGCTGTTTTTCTGGTAAATGTTTCATTACCTGCTTTGTATCACTTGTCCCAGAGCCTTGCTGTTCTAGGACTTGGAATGTGTCTGTTCCCAGTGCCCCCAGCTGTCAGGCTGTGATTATGCATCCATCCGTGGGAACACTAAATAATGTCACAAGACATGAAAAGTGTATTAACTTTCCAGTGAGGGGAAACAGGAGGGACACTTAGCTTATCATCACTTTTTCTTCCAGTTTGCATGAATTAAACAGTGATGTCTGCAAAAGGACTTGGGAGCTTCAGCTGATATTTAAGTGGGACTTGCACCCTTCTGATTCAGCTCATGGGCCCATGAAAGCCAAAGGATGTCTGTGTTTTTGGAATAATATCAGTATGGAATCCCTTCAACATTTATTACTTAGTCAAAATCCAAATTATTGAAATTATTTTATTTTGTCACTGTAGAAGGCAGAGCAATATCAGCCAGAAATACAAGTATATAAGGTAAATGATATTTACTCCAAGCAGATGGCATCACAAGAAAATTTTACTTAATTGAGTGAGATAAAGGGAAAGGTGGTTAAAAGGGGGAGAAAAAGCAAGAAAAACCCTCCTCACTGCCTAAGAATTGTGAAGCAAGAGGAAGCAGAAAAGAGGTGAAAAACAGAGAGGTTAGAGGGTGTCTACAGCCAGATTTGGAGAAACACATCATTCTTAACAGCACATTATGAATTCCAAGCAGTCATGAAAAAATGCAAATCCCTTGTCCTAAAGGCAAATGTAAAGAAGAACACTGCTGCCTAATAATACCAAAAGACAGTTCAGGAAAAAAGAGTAAGAATTTCATCATTTGCTTGCAACTTAACCTTGTCTATCAGCCACCTTCAGCAGATGCATTAGTCAGACTATTCCTGACCTATCCGAGGGATGGGCTAGAAGCTGTCAGGGTTGCCTGTCTCTGGTGGGTTGCCTTTGGCTGGATGCCAGGTGTCCACCAAGCTGCTCTATTATGCTCCTTCTCAGCAGGACAGGATAGGGAGAAAATAAGATAGGAAAAAACCTCATATGTCAAGGTAAAGACAGTTTATTAAAGCAAAAGCACAGGCCGTGTACAGAAGCAAAGGAAAATGAAAATATTTTTCTATACTTCCCATCAGCAGAAGATGTCCAACTACTTCCCAGAAGGTAGGCTTTTAGCAAGTGCTCTGGAAAACATGTCATAAAAAATGTCCCCCTCCTCATCCTCCTTTATCTTCTATTGTTGAACACATTTCATATGATACAGAACTTCCCTTTGTTTAGTTTGGGTCAGATGTCCTGGCTAGGTCCTCTTTCAAGATCTTGCCCACCCCGAGCTTACTGGTGAGGGGAGAAAGTTGGGGAGACAGCCCTGGTGCAGCAGTAGCCAAACCACTGGTGTGTTATCAGCACCTTTTAGATACCCATACAACCCACAGCACTGTGAGGGCTACAATAAGGAAAATTAACCCCATCTCAGCCACAATCAGTACATTGTCGACACCAGATCAGCAGAGGAGTCCCTATGAGAGAGGGAAGCTCAGCTGCTTAACTAATGCAAATTAGTATCACTTCATTATCTTTATAGAGCTCTGACAAATGTGTATCAGCTGAAGATCTGGATTATTCTGTCTTGTTCTCCTTCAAGCAAACACACTCCTTTTATCTCTATTTTAATGCAAAGTACCTAATAAAACCTTCCTTCTGACACAAGTGGGCTGCGTGAGTGAGAAAGAAAGCTGATAAGCTTCTCAACACTTGGCAACAAGATCCTCAACTAATGAGTGAAAAATCTGAATCATGGCCTTACTCTTCCGATGATGAATATTTCTAGTAATTAATGTCAGTAACACAGGCTTTGGAGAGGGACTGGTCTGTCTGGGTAGGAGATGTAATTCTGCTGGAAGGAATTACAGACTGTACGTTCATCTTCAAAGAGCCATACAAAGAGACCCAGTCATTTCTGTCAAAGCTTTCACCTGTACTGATGTGAGCTTCACAGCTACAACTGCTTAATACTGTGCTATTCATTGCTGCATTTCCACAATATCACTCTACCCTCTTCTTGATCCACATGCCTTCTCCTGAGAAGTGGAATGCCTTGTCAAGAACGAAGATAACAGGGAAGGCTTGGGCAACGTGGTCCCAGGTGGGGCCTATGTGACCTCCTGGCAATAACCAGGAAGCTTCATACTGACAATACAACAAATCAAGATGAGTTCCCTGGATTTCCAGTAAGAATAGCTATCTGGTAAGGGGTGTTCCCAAGACAGTTAATTTCCCTGTGAGCCATATATGACATGCCAACATCCCATCCACATTCAGGATTTCATTCTAGTGCACTGGCCGGGCTATCAGACAATGACATAATGACCCAGGTGCCATGGGTAAAACACCAAGTGTTCCCTTACATCCTCAGGTTCCTAAATGCCTTCCAAATCTGGGCTCAAAATCCTCTTTTCTGCTCTTAGGAGAGCTCCTATCCTTTTCTCTTTGTCAGAGACAATCTGCCACACTGACAGATTCAATGGACACATGTCCATTCTGGGCAAAAGTAAAGTAATGGCCTGCTGAGCCTAGAGAGCCATCATGCTAATTGCCACCATGGGCATGGGGAAAAAAAGACAAGATCTAAGAAGCTGGTTTCAGCCTTCTCAATTTCAACAAATATTTGTTGTCCAGTGTGTTGTTCAATGTAAAAAATATTTGAAATACTTACTGTTAAGAGCCACTTCAGCATCCCATTTTATTCTGTATTCCCAAAGTTGCACAAGCAAATGCTCAGCTGGTTCAGGTGGTGGTCCTAAACATGGGCTGCAACCCCTCTTATGCCCTAATTCCTAGCACGAGACTTGGCAATGCATGGGAGGCAACCAGCTCTTTCCCATTGCAGAAAACCAGGTGGTGATTGCTGAAGCAGCGTCGATGCTGACGGAAGAGTGAGTAAGGCCTCAGATAAATAAAATACATGTTAGGATTTCAAGCATCCCACACCAGAGAAGGATCCAGGAATCCTGCTAAAATGACACCATCCAGTTGGTATTTTTGAACTCCATTTCCTTATCACTTTTTTAAAGGCCAATTTCTTTGTTAACATGTAAAAGAGTATTTGAAAAGGTCTCACATCTATGTCCTATATGATAAAACAGCTAGTGGTTTGCATGACTGATTTAGAGATTGATTCCATCTGCAGTATTCTAAATACCATGTCTCATTTCAGAAGAGAAAAGTGGCATAAATATGTGACTAAGTGACATAAAAAATTTGACACCTCAGGAATAGCACTTTCTGCATGATCTCAGACTCGATAGAAATGAAGCATATATTATTCATGTTAAAAAATACTAATCTGTACATTCTGCAGAAATGGGGCCCATTGACATTTACCTGAGGAAAAATAATACACAAATTCTATGTGTGGACAAAATATATGCATATTCCCTTCAAACATTGCCAGTGACCTAAAATTAGAATGGAATTTAATTTAATTGGATTTGGAAACAGAAATTGGTTCCAGTTAAACCAAAATAGTTTTGATGAACCCAATGTGTGCAATCGGAGTTTTCTTTCCAACAAAGTAGATTAGTAGAAAAGATCCTGTGAGAAAGAGGACTCCCCAAACTTGTTAGAATCCGGAATTCTCTGTTTTGACCCCTCAAATTGATGGCAGTATGTTATTAAGAATAAACCTGTATTTGTTGAAGAAAGTACCACAACAACAACAACAAAACCTAAGCAGAAATAACAGTGAGTGTATCCATAATGCATATATATTTGATTTTGTTTTCACAAGCACCATCTGGAAAAGCCTCATCCACAAAAATGAAAGAACAAGTAAAAAAAAAAAAGTGTTTTCTCCCCTGTATTTCATTAACATCTGAACTTCATGAGGAAATGGGTCAAACTGAATGGCAAGTTCAATTTTACAGCAGCAGCAGCACAAAACCAGCACAAACAAAGCTAAAATTGTGAATATATTGTATCATCTCCCGTGCTTTGGTTTTGTTCAGAAAAGCCTGGAGAAGTATTGCTGGATAGATTCTCAAATGCGCATCTGCGTGCCTTACTGTTGCTCTGGAGAGGTGCTTTTCCAGCCTGTTCTGAAACATTTCCTCTCTTTCCTGGAAATGCGGCTGAAAACCTGACTGAGGATTACAATAGGGGTCTTGGCATTATTAACCAGAATTAAAGGATTGCTTTGTGTGCCAGTTGTACTTGTTGTTTATGCATCCCAGAATGGTACTTCCTTTTTTTCAGACCCACATGCTGCTCAAAATACATGATATTGTTGGGATATTCCCTGGAAAATGGCTCTGATGATGCTGTGCTTGATGCACCCCTGGATGTGGGTTGCCCTCTGGGGTTCCAGGGAACACTGGATTTTTTGTGCAGAGATTGTTGCCAGCCAGCACCCCCAGATTCCCTCCTGCAGGGCTGCTCTCCAGACACTTCTCTCCCAGTGTTACTTCATCCCAGCTGCTGAACCCAATATTTGGACTTGTTAACCATCATGCCATTAATGATTGCCCAAGGCTCCAATCTATCTAGATTGGAGATTGGAGTCCTATGCTCTCCATTCACTAGACTATATCTGGTTACATGCAGCACGTTCCAGTTGTTCCTACTGAATGTGCAGATTTTTTCAGATTATTTCTCTTTCTTTGTTCTGCCTTGCAGCATAACTATAGTTCTGCTGTTGATTTTTTTTCTTTTTTTTTTTTTTTTTTTTTTTTTTTTTTTTTTTTTTTTTTTTTTTAGTATAAGCACCCTATCTGCTCCTTCACCGAGACCACTGGTAAAAGCAAACTAGAAGGCAAAATTCTGCAGAGCTGCATAAATATATCTTCCCCTTTTGTCAAGAAAGCGCTGAAAAGTATTTCTTGAGCTCAATTTTGCTTGCAGGTTAGGGTTCTTTCATCTAAACTATGATCCTATAGCTGACTTGTGAATATAATGTTAAACATTGAGAAAAGCCGTACTAAGAACTAGGTATAAAATATTCACACTCCCATTCTACCCACAAATGCCATTATTCCACTGTAAAAAGAGTTACTTGGATCTGTGAAGAACAACTTACATGCTGCAAGTCAGACAAGAAGAGAGTTGATGCAACTCCTCTCAGAATTTTCCAGTTACTTATGAATGTGTTGCTGAATCATCTGTTCCAGAGTTTTTCTGGGTATTAAAGTTATGCTGAGTGCTATGTAGCTCCTTTGCTTCTCTTCACCCTTGTTCCTTCTAAAGAAAGGGGGGAAAACAAAAATGATGAGATCATTTTATGATGCTTCATCCATTCCCTTTGTGAATTCCCAGAGCTGGTTGCTGCTGAAACCCACATCTTTTTAGCAAGTGCTTTTTCTGTCAAAGAATGGAGTTAATCAGCTCTGGAAGAGCTACAAACATCCTATCTATCTAAGTATCTTATTTACCTCTGAGGCAGAGGTTTTATTGCTGGTATTAACTTTGCTAATCTCTCTTGTTGCCTCTTCTATTAATGACTGAAACATAACACTGCCTACCTTGCTTAATAGTTAATTAAAAAAACCAAACCTTCTGCAGCACTTCTTATTCTTTATAAAATGTAGTGATGGCAACTGTTTCCTGAAATTCAATTAGAAATTCAGTTTACAAAAATTCAATACCATTCATAATTGCAAATGGTTCAGGCGTGCAATGGAATGAATTATTGTCTATTGTATTTCCTTTAAATCCTGGTTAACCTCTTGCTGCTTCTAAATTGGAATAAAAACAGAGAGTACCCTCAGAATATCAATATAAATTGACTGAAATATGTTGCTGAGAATGCTACTTGCATGTTAAAAAAATCACTTCAGTTATGATACAGAACTTGAAAGTGGGGGAATAATTCAATAATGGTAATGAAATTTCATCTTCTTAAAATGTTATTAAATGTTATGTAAATCATTGTTAATTATATTCAGCCCTGAAAATACTGCTGTGTAGATACTGTTTCAGTGGCAATGAGCACAAGAAAGACAAAATTATGTTTTTTCTTGCTATACTTGTACTGGAAAAGGGGAACTTTGACACCTTTTGATGAGTAGAAAGATATTAAGTCTGAAGGGAAAAGTCAGCCCTAGATAAAACAAGTTTTTGATCTGGCAACTTCTTAAAGGCAATTTGCACTTGATCTGACTCACATATTAAAAATATACAGTAGACAATTAATTCAAAGAGTAGTGGCTTTTCAAAGTCTCATTTTTGAAAGAACTAACATTCCCAGAATTAAATTAAAATGCACTTTTAGAAATATGCAAGTTGAAAGTGCTGTTATCTTTAATATTGGAGGCCATGCTACCCTCCTTCCCTAATTTTTGCAAAAATCCTTGTTTGAAGGTCTGGAGGAAAAGTTTAACTCAGTTGCTGGGGCATTATTTTAGCCTTTATTCATAAAGGCATTTGAGAGGGTGCTCAATTCTCATTTAAATCAATGAAGGTTAAGTGTTTTGGTCCAAGGCAGATGTGTTTACTTCCTCTTATGAGTGACCCTTAATCTTCAATAATAAAGAACATTACAAATAACTATTTAATATTTTTTTAAAATAGAGAAAACAGTCTATAGCTGTATAAACACTTTTTTTTCTCTGAAGATTTTGTGTAATTAGAGTTAGCAGTACTTGGTGAAAAGGGTGTAAGACAGTGGAGGAGGAGGAGAGAGTGTTTCCTTATTATTTGAGGTGATAGAAAAATTGCTGCAAATACTGGGTGTAAGGACTGCAGGACTGTGCAGTGCTCTGCTGAGGCACCTGTAGGGTGTCTGCATCCATCTGGAGGGGAATCACCTACCAAACAAATACTGTCCCCAGAAGGCAACTAAAATGCTCTCCCACAATGCTACATTAGTCCTCCACTTAATACATCAAGAGGCAAAATAAATAAGGCATTAAAAATTGCAGTATTTTAAGGAGAGTTGCAGTAGGAGGAGATATTAACAGTGACGGTTAGGAAAGTAGAATAAAAACTTTTAAGGGCACTTCACATACTCACTGAAGCTGGAAGGCTGAGGCTGCTCAACTTGCAGCTCTCGTCAAAGCTTACACCAATGGCAGCGAGCTCAGAACTGGAGCTGAGGCCCCAGTTGAGGAGAGCACTCAGTCAAATCCTGAAGTGTTTTGTTGACGAGGGCTAGGTTGAAGGATGTGCTTAATGTGCAGGTGCCAGTGCTCACAGGAACAGAATTGAAAAGGCATGTCTCACAAGGACTGCAGTGAGAAGTTTCACATTTGCAGAGGTTCTGCTGGAATAACCCTCTGCACACGGTTTGCAGAAAGGCAACACAAGCAGTGGCGTGACAGTGACAGGAAAAATTATGTATCATTTAAATAAATACATAAAGCCACTTATTATCTGCTCTACCTGCAACCTCAATTGAGGGAATTTCAATGGAATGCTGGCATCATGTGGCAAGTTGAAAACACTTTAAGTTGACTATTCTTTTTTTGTCCTTGGATTAATGCAGAACATGCTGTGCTGTAGGGCAGGAAAACAGCCCTTGCCTTCAGCTTATAAACAAATCATGAGGAACAAATAGTTTAAAAAGTATCTGTTGGATAGAAGAGATGGAGAAGGAAAATGGATGTAAAATATGTCTTGGCACAAAAGTACATGGGCCACTTTAGCATGTGTGAGGCTATTTTACCTTTTTTGCCTTCTCTATGACAAGAACTGACCCAAAGGCATAACCAAAATGTTGCCCTTAAAACACTGAACATGCACAGAAAAGAGTGAGCAGTACCTGCCTCCTTAATAATATTTAAACTAAGGCTTCTAAACAGTCACTTTTCAGGAGCCATTGGTTAAAAACCACAAAGGGCTCAGGGAGCTGCAGCCGTGGTAATGTCCCCACTGCTGTTTGAATAGATACAGCACAGCACTGCAGTGGCACACCCTGCTGTCTCCTTGCTTCTCCTCTCTCTCACACACACACATGTGTTCAGAGTGAATCCTGCACTCAGCATCATCCCAACTTCGACAAGACAGGTGCTCTCACAAAAGAACTGGTGCTGCTGAGGGTCTTCAGTCACCATGCTGGAAAAAAAGGGAATTGTTTATGAATGAAAAATATCAAATCAAATGGACTTTGACCTCCTCCATAGTGTGGACTCATCTATTAGTATGTTATATAAAATATTGGCATTGCATTACGCTTGTTCCAGCACTGTATATGGGAAGACTGAAAAGGACTTCTGTAATGGAAATGCAAGACTAAGAGGCAATTTTTGGCCTCTGCATTTGCAATATGAAGCTTTTCCAACTAAGTACCAGGATTATCAACTTCCTTGAAGGAATTTCTTTCAAGAAAGCAGATGCCAGTAGTTGAAATCTAATAGGATAGTGCTTTAACTTGGGAGATACATGATGCCTTTCTACAGCTTAAGGGCAGTAAAAGTGTTTTGAATTCATATTTTTGGATCCAGTAATTTATCTTAGATCAAAGAAATCAGCAAGTAATATGCCCTTTGGTACTAAGTAATCACTTCTGTATCTTTGTAATATTAGATAGGATGCTGTACTTGGAAAAAAAAAAACCACATTGCATACACATTGATCCTATAAAGCTGGTGAATCCTGATAAGAAGTATTATTGTTTCATTTTTTTTTTTTTTTTTTGTCTTGGTATGAATGAAAAGCCATTTTACATTCAATTGAAAATACCTACCAGTTCAGAAAGAAATGCATTCCCTCTTGGCTACCCTCTTTAGATCTGTGATTAGGTGATAAGACAGAGACATACAAGCTAATATATTATTTGTTTGCAATTAGGTCAACATTAATTTTTCAACACTCTTTTTTAGTTAGAGCACAGCTTCAAGCTTCTCAGCTTGATGACAGTAAAGCAATGATACGAACTCCCAGCTATTCATCTTTCAAGGATTACCTATGAGAAACTATCCTGAGGAAAACTATCAGTATATAGTTTCAGATTTCATCTCCCAGCTTTCAGATTTTGGTTGGGCATGGTTCTATAATTTCTACAACTCGTTAGATCTTCACAGTAATCTCTAAAGAGCAAGCAAGTCAAATTACTCAGCCATTAGAGTTTAAGCAGACATTGTTCTGTTAGGGGCCAACAGCCTCTTCTTCATTCCTGGGAAATGTATCATCATAGTGTTCCATCTTACTTTTTCCAGACAGATGTGTTTTGGAGCTTTGCTTTTTAATGTAGAGACAATTCCAGTTTCATGAAATGGTTTTAAAAGCCCTAAATGAAACAAAACCTGTGTGTGAAATTTCATTACTAGTACAAAACTGAGCTGTGCTGAGATGGACTGTTGGCTGCACTTACTATATTGTATCTAGCTAGTCTCCTCTGAGAAAATGAGGATAAATACTGCCAATAAAAAGTAAATGTGAATTGTGCTTAAGCTGTTTGGGTCATGTTTAAAAGCAATCAACACAGTTGAGGGGTTTGGTACAATAGAAAATGGTAATGGTGGCTATAAAGCACACTTCAAGGAGATACATTTTCGAAAAAATCAAGCACCTGCAAAAGGATATGAAAATATAATTAGATGTTTATTTATTTATTTATTTATTTATTTAGGTGTTCACCAGCCTGCTTGGGCTACTTCTGCAGTTGGTTCAGGTTTGCCTTAGCTGCTGCTGTCATCAGCATTAATTACAGAGATGTTAATTTTTGCTCCTACTCAGCAAAATCACAATAAAGTGTAGTCAAAGATAAGTCTCCACAACCGCAGTTGTTCACATTTTGCTACGGTGATATTAACAGTGTGCAGCTGCTGTGGGCTGTAAGAAGCTTTTGTTCCAATAAGTTTCTGATTACATGGCCATGCATGATTAGCTAAAGTCTGAAGTGTCCAACAGAAAACGAAGAGCAGACACTTCCTTGAGAGATGCATTTGTGTCACTTTGTGTTAATAATCATATCCTTGGTATTTACATACCCAGTTTGTCTTTGATAAAAGTTTTCATCTCAGTACCACTCATTTCCCAGCTAACTCATATTTCTTCCCCTCTGGAAGACTGAATGAGGACAGGGACATTGCAGAACAGCTACTTGATTTGCTTACAGCAGTATCCCCAAAGCCATCATTTGAGGAACAGCCTGCTCCTTTATGTGACAAAACTAGGTGGTTTGCCACCTTTTTTTGGAGGATTTGGAGAAGGGTCAAAGATTTGTAGAGATTCTGCTATAAGGTGACAGAATTCTGTGGGCTCTTATCAGAAGAGCAGCTTCCTGCTGCTGCTAACACACATTTGTGACAGAAAAATGTCCTTACCTTCAGCTAAACCATACAGAATTGCACACTGGGAGTAAAGAGAAGACTGTTCTAGACAAAGAAAAACAAGAAGAAAAAATATAAGGCTTATTTATCCAAACACATATAAAAAATAATACAAACTTATTTTTTATTCAACTCACCAGCATGCTGAGCTCTGAACTGAGTAAACCAGGGCTTCAGCCAGAGGCTGCAGAGGACAGAAATTGAGCTTGGCTGCTGCTTGTGCCATGGGAGGCAGCTGCAGGAAAATCCACTGAGCACTGTGATGTTCTCATGTGGGCAAAGATGGACCTCTTTATACCCAAGTTAACTGGATGGCTGAAGCTAGAGCCACAGGGTGGGACCTCCACAGCAGAACCTCCACAGAGAGGTACCAAATGGTAATGTGGTGAGGCATTGCTACAGAAAAGAAATGATGGAAACCAGGAAACACAGCAGGAACATGTGGACAGCATTCAGCATGTCAGTGATTGTGAGTGAGCTGGAGATGTGTACTGATGTGAACAGGCACATTCCCCTCAGCCACCAAATAACAAGATACTCAAAACTTGAGGAATTTCAAAGGAGTGGAAAAGGCGATATGCCCTTTCTAGAAAGCCAGTGAGGACCAAAAGCAAACATGCTGTTCAGACATTAAAACATCTAGAAAAACCTGTAGCTGTGTTTTCCTTTTTTTCCACAAGGCTGAAATTTTATAGAATGCAGCAAGAATGCAAACATACACACAGTTCAGCTACAGAGAATTTTTTATCAGTTCCAGCTCCAGCAGAAATATTTCAATACACACCCACAAGGATATGCTTGGAGCGGTAAGAATTGAGGCTGTCATTCAAAAAATCTCTCGCTGCCAATTCTGCTGAGTACCTTCACGTGATGGGGAAAAAACACCACAGGAACTGCTAAACATAGAGCATTGGGAAAGACAAAGACCTTCAGAAGAAGGCAGAGCAGATGGATGGGCTTCAAAACATTTTTAATTTTCCACTGCTGAGAAACGTTAAAAGTTAAAAATCACTCCTCCACCTCTGCCCAAGGTTTTAACAACTTTTTCTATAGATGAAATGAGTTTTACTGACTTTTGCAGTTACTTGTTTTCTGAAAAAGGTTGATGGTACCACCTCTCATCTTTAGTTCTTCCTGTCACATCTGCTGATCTCATCTGAGAAGAGGAGCCTGCAAGGTCTAACACCTCTGTTTTGAACTGTAGCTACAACAGACACACAAAGACATCCCTGTTCCCACATCGCTTTGTTTATGCTAAGCAACAGGTCTCCAGGGGTGGTATGGACATTTCCCTTGCTGTCTGGAGTGGCAATAATAGTTACAAACTGAAGTAAAAAAGGTGTGGCAGAGCTTCATTGATGGAAAATGGATAGGAGGAATATTTTGAATGCTGACAGTTCTCAGCTAGCCAGAAACCTGAGAGCTCCTTTTGGGAAAATTATGAAAATTTTCATTAAATACTTCAGTCTTGGAATGACCTTCAGAGGCATCTAGTCTTGCCCCCAGCTGAAAGCAAGGCTAACTTCAGTATTAGATCAGCCTGCTCAAGGCCTTTTCAAGTTTGGAAAATTTCTTGGGAGTGGAGGCACTACAGTGTCCCTAAGCAATGTGTTCCTGTGTTTAGACTTCACTGTGAAATTTTTGGTTGTGGTGGTGTGTTTGGTTTTT
>WEIU01012766.1:0-40717 GCA_013389925.1 Aegithalos caudatus | reverse complement strand
TTTTTGTGTGTGTGTTTTTGGTTTTTTTTGCATATATGTGAGTTTTTTTCCTTTTTTACATACAAGGGAGTAACCTGGAGAACAATGTTACATTGACATAGGCCATAATTTAAGAACTAATACGTTAATCATCTATATTCTTCACTGCATACAGAAAGAATTCAGTTTCTCAAGAGGGCTGTGGAAAGGTTATGGAGGACCTCTTGTTAGCTGAGGAGAAATTCTCCCCCTTGGTGATGGGATTTTCCAAACACACTACAGTGTTGCAGGTCAACAAAAGGCCTCCCCATTCTTGTGCACAAGTGACCTGGGTTGCAATGCAAGGTGTAACCAAAAGTACGTATTCTGTTGCCATCTGTTGAAACTGGTAGGGGTGGTGTTTTCTTTGTCTCTTCTATAACCCAATCCTCACACCTCTGGGAGAGAGAAGGGGCAGGTGCCTTCTGATAATGGCCCAGCTGTTGAAACCAGGTGGGGCAGTGTTCTTATCTCTTCCATGACCCATCCTCCCTCAGGGGATATCTGCTGTTCATGGGCCATAAGGGCTCACCACAGGGCTGATAACATTACATCATCCCATTGTGAGATGCTCCACCCAGGGGGAGTAGCCAAGAATTCCTACCTGGAATTAAAATCTGAGGTTAAGAACACCAGGACATCTTGTTTCCACTGGATTCCGGGAGGAAGACTGGACAATTTCAGCACCACTGGCCCCTTCTACAGAATCATCTNTTTTTTGTACTATTACATTTTTATTTTTAACATTCCTAGTAAAGAACTGTTACTCCTATTCCCATATCTTTGCCTGAAAGCCTCTTAATTTTAAAATTATAATAATTTGGAGGGAGGGGGTTTACATTCTCCATTCCAAAGGAGTCTCTGGTTTTCCCTGGCAGACACCTGTCTTTCCAAACCAAGACAACCAGCCCTAGCCAGCAAGATTTGTCAGCACATACAATCTTTCTTAGGAAAAGCTTAGGAAGACCCTGTCTTAGCAAACCAACACACAAAGAGAGACAACCTCTGCTCAGGCACTGGGTCTAGAGCAATGACCTCAGACTTTCTGTTCTGTGTCAGCCAAGGATCTCCACCCATCAGCACAAGCTGACCCTTACAGTCACCCATATTCCCTTTTCTTTTGAAGCAGGATGATGCCAGCACAGTCTGAATAAGTCAGTTCTTAAACTTGTTGTAAATCAGAACAATTCAGCTATTGTGGAAGCAATAACTTACCAGTTAGAGGGCACAATGAGATTGATGGCAGGGAAGTCCAAATGGCCTTGATGGGAGGGAAACCCAGAAAAAACTCCACTAAGTTCATCACAGTGAAAGGACAAATATATCATTGGCCTAAGCACATCTAGGGTTAACAGATGTCTAACTTCCGTCTCTGATGGGAATTGCATACTTACAGGTCTGACTTGGGTCCAGAGTGTCTGGCAAACTGAAAAACTGAACAACTGAGTCACAGAGCAGAGAGCTCCAAACACTGTGGTCACTTCAGCATGCTGATGCCACCACACAAAAGGACATTCAGTACTTTTTCTTCTCTTTTTATGACCTGCTGCAGCTAAGAAAATTTGTTTTATAATGCAGCACCCTAATAGCTTTGCAGGCTGATTAAATCCTTTATTTCTGTGTCAGCTATTAATTTATCCCAGGGTTACCCATGGCTTTATGTTTCAAATCAATAGAGATTATCTGTTAAATAACCTTTAAGGAGATGGGCAAGCAATGCAGCACTACAGCTCCCAGAAAACATTTTTATCTCTTATTAACTCAGCAAGATCACGATAGGCTTTCAAGGTATGCAGGGATGAATTTTTTTAAATGAAAAGAGGAGCATTGATTATCTGAGGGCATTTTATTATGAACAACACAATGATAACTAACATCATACCAGTGACTTCAGGAAAGAACACAGAAGCTGAATGTCACAAAAGCAAAGGCATCCAGAAGGGTACTCTTCTTCCTCCAATCTTATCACCCAACATTTGGGTTTTGTACAGAGCTTTTCATGCGAGAGCAGATCTAGAGGCCAGATATGGAGAGAGAAAAGACACAGATAATAAAACCACTCCAGGACTAGGTCCACTCAGGATAAAGAAAGTTTTACAATGAAATGGAATGGATGAAGGGGTTGTAAAGGTGTGACCCATTTTGTAGTCTTTGTGGTGCTTACATAGAATATCTCAAACTTTTGCTCAGGGAATGAAAAGGTCTTGCAAGATCGGCTAATATACAACTATCATACTTCCTTTCCCCCTAAAAAGTTCAGCTGTGGCTCTTTAAAAAAATAAATTTGAAAGATAAAATAAGTCAGACCTATTATTATACTTTTATTATAGTATATAATATGTACTGTTCCAAAATTTTCTGGACTTCTTTTGTGCTCCCGTGATGTTAGTACTGCACAGTTCTACAAGAAATTTGCATACAGGCAGCTATTTTGATACAATAATATGTAAAAGAACCTGTCATCTTGTTCTCTTCAGCCTTTTCCTCTTAGATCTATTCTTGGCTCCTCCTTTCCTAGCCTAAATTCCCATGAAGTCTACATAAAGCCACAGAATAATAGTCACAAGTTCTGATAAATGCCAGTTTTGAGAGGATATTGCTTCACTCTCAGTATTTCCAAAAGTGGTGATGAAACACATTTGTTGTAGCTGTGATGCCGTCCACTCCTTCTGTAGGCAGTAGCAAAGGCCTTATTGAAGAATCCCAATAATTTTTTTTTATTGTTAAAGATGCCTCGGACATGTTCACCTTTCAAATTTTCAAAATGTATTCATACCCAGTTTGCAAACAAAGCCATACTGTTAGAAAGAGCAGGAGAGCAGGAGCGGCCTAAAAAAATGAGAATGGGCAAAAGTCACAGGAATGACAATTTAAGGGTGTTCAATGAGAATTATGTCCGACTGCAGGACTCTGTGCATGCATGTGTGTATGTGAACCCAAGGCCTGGGGTGTGCAGGGAAATCCTTCCTCTGATAATTTCTTTTTCTATTGTGTATGAATATAATAATGCCTAAAACACTTAGCAGCTTGCAAATGATTCTTGTTCCTAATTATTGGCAATTTCAATCAAGCATTTTGCTGCTATTTAACATGGCATTTGTTAATAATTTGTGCCCACTCCTTTTTTTTCTTTCCTGAGCATGAGCAACATCAGCTCCTCAGCCACCGGAGCAGTCAGACTGATATTTTGTCCCCTTCCCCTTTAGGAGTAACCTGTCATACAAACAACAATTATACCAGAGGACTGATGATACAACTTCACATCAGTGTTACAGTCTCTGCAGGGGAGCCAAGGCACCACAGACTCTGGAGACTGACTTTCAGCTCTGGTGAGACAATAGAGCCTGTAATGAAGAACAAGGAGATGGATCGAGATGGACTGCTGGGAAGGTGACAGCGTGGTGTCTCTACCTGCTGCACTAACAAGCTGGTGCCTGAGTAGGATATCAATGAGTGTGTAGATAAAGGTGATCCAGCACGTGTGATTTATCAGGATTCTCTATAACTGACAAGGTTCTTACAGAAAATTTATTATAGGAACTAACAAGACCTAAGGAAAGGTCCTTCTACAAATTTTTATGTTTCTATTGTTTTAAGAACCAAGCTTTCTAGAAATCCCTGGAAACCTCTCCCATCAAATCTGCTGCTCTTTACAATGTGGTGAAGACTCAAGTATCACTATTTACCTTTAAACCATCTGGAAAACCCTAAAAGAAATCTCTATCTTCTATCAGTAAAACCGAGGCCCTCCAAAGTAGAGAAATGTCAGCTGCAATCTCAAGTCCAAATTTCTGGAAAATATAAATGCCTTCCCTGGGTACCTGTAATAAGCATGTTTTCAGATGTACATTTTTGTAACCTGTGAATCTACATGAAAACTCAGCATCAGCTTAGGGAAAATAAGCTGTAACTCTAAATGGCAAAATCTGACTTTCCTCTTGTAAATGCCGATGGTAAACAGTCCACCTCTCCAGTTCCTCACCCAGCTGTACATGTACTTTATAAGTAAATATTCTTTTACTGCTCATTTTCCTTCCTTCTCTCCAACCATATCCCATTCACTCACAGCTTTAGTATTGGTGGGTATTGCCCTGCCTACCTTCTTTTCCATTTTTCCTGAGAAACTACCCAACCTTATGACTTCATTAACTCAGTTGTAGGAACCTTGGGTCATAAAGCTGCTTAGTAGATGGATGCTCATTAGGACTCAGCCCTGCTGCTGCTGCCCATAGGTTTTGTGAGTATTTAGACAGAGCATTTTAAATACCACCTTTCCAAACACCTTGTAGAAACACTGTGGGAAAGAACAGGAACACTAAGGAGACTTGAGCTTCCTTCTTAGTCCGTGAGCCAGCAGTTTCAAATGATTTGTAGGACAAAAATATAAAATCCTCATATTCTTCAAGGATGAATCATTAAGATGCTCAGCAACAGATGGGACCACAGATCTCTTTCTATGCTCAGCCTGGTTGAATCCAGTCCTAGAGTGGTCTCCCTATGTCAAAAGCCCACAGAGGACCTCAGAAACCCAGAGGACCTCAGAAACCCAGCGCCATTCATGGAATAGGAGGCAAGGAAATGCAGTTTCAGCCTCAGTTCTTGAGCTTAGGTTCCTCCATTTACAGCCTGCCCTTTGACAAGAGCACCTGTCCTTTGCTCTCAATTATTCTTTCTTCAGCTTTTCTGAGGTCTACTATGGCAGATGGCAGCAGGCAGAGCTTGGACTGGGGCTCAGGAGGCCACATGAGAGCACATGGAGAGCAGGGAAAGAACTGGTTTGGGAAGTGGGAGGACCCAGAGACACGAGTGTCTGTCAAAACCGACACAGCAGTTGCAGAGAGGGATTCACCATAGAGCAAGAGGAATGATTTCCTATGGCAGGTGGCAGTTAGGTAACATGCACAGGTTTGAGGTGGTGAAAAAGCCTGAACACTAAACAAGGTAAAGTATTGGAATGAAAATTTGCAGTGGAATAAAAGCAAAATGCTATGTGCCAAATGAGCTGTTCTGATTTTCTCTGCTTATTTCAGGAAAAAAAAAAGGAGTTCACTATTGTTCCAGCATGAGAACTCTGGCAGCCTTCAGTACTTTCAGGTGATTGTTTGGCAGCTTGACTAATATTGACTTTCTGCTGTCTTCTACAAGCAAATAGATGTTATTTTCCACTTATCTCTCTTCATTGTTCTTTTAGAATCTGTTTTCAAATAGAAATCTGTCATTTTTTCTTAGCAAATTAAGAACTCATACATACAAGTTATTTTGACAATAACAAACCTACCACAAAAATCCTATTTGTGAGAATTACAGTTCTGAGACATTAAAAGTGAATCTTGCCACTTCCATTTTTTATAAGAAGTAAATATTCAGTTATCACAAGGCCACTGCAATGTGCCAGAAACCTATTGACAAACAAACCTAATGTGGGCTCCCATCCACACAGGCATAAATAATCCTTTACCAATGACAGAAACTAGACAAACATCTCAGGTGGAGCCCATTTGACCTTATACATTCAAATTAGTAGTTACATAAGTCTGCCATCAGTTCCACTATTTGCAGTCAGTAGAAAGAAATAACAAGTAAAAACGTGTAAAACACACGAGACAAACTTCCCCCTAGATATGCTCATTACCTTGTCATCTAGAAAACTCAGACTGACCAGAAAACTAAATGTTGTGGAGTAAACGAAACCTATGAATCCCAACAGGAAAGAGAAAGGCAACCACCAAGCAATGCACTCCAATTTTAGAGATCTTCTGTCTATTTCTTGCATATCTTTGTATTTGTAAGAGCTGAGCTGCAAAAGGAAAAAAGTTTCAACATTCTCCATGGTTAGGATTCTGAAAGATGTTTGGGACTGCAGTGGAAGCCATTATTTCAGACAATCAGAGATCTGTTCTGGAGTTAGCAGCAGTCATTGATAAGTTAATTTTTGGAACTGAATGAAAAAAATTGGGTCTTCACTGTTGCATGGAAGCAGGCACATTCCCTTGCCCACAGTCTGCTTCTTGTGTGTAACTGACATTAAACACATTAAAAAAGCGTCCCCTGAAAACAATTAATCTGTGCCAAAAGGCAAGGGATGTCACTTTTAGAGCTGCCTTTATGACACAGAGCAGAGGCAGAGTAGCTGAAATTCCCAACACTACTCTCATGGAGAGAGAGCAGTCACTCCTCCAGGACAGCACCATGGTCAGGCTGAGCCCCATCAGAAACGTGGAGGGGACACTGCTCCTGGGTACAACTTCTGACATTGGAGAGAAGACATTTTATAAACTATCTTATTCCTCCTCATCTTTGCAAAGGAGCAAGAGGATTAGCAAGATCATCCTCTGAAATAAGTCAGACTATGAAATCTGTGGTCTTCCAGACCCCTCCAGGCTGGTGAGGGCTGGCATTTAGGAGCAAGGCTGAGCCTTGAATGAGAGCTACTTACTGTCCCATGGAGAGATGCAGACTGGTCTTCTCCACTGTAACTTAAACACTGGGAAGCACAGTTTTTTACATTCAACTTCATGTTCAGAACCCATCAACAGCTGCATCACATCCCCAAGAAATGGGGAAACACAGAAAAATTCCAGGGATACCTCTAGAAATACTACCCAAGCAATCCTCTGGTTGTAGAGCAGTATCAGCAGCTGCTATTGCGGTGCTCACTTCCTAAGCTCTGCAGCCTTCTCCTGCCTCTCCTCTTTCCCAGCTTGCCCCAGCCATTATTTCCCTCTGCAGACTGGTGAGAAGCAGTAACAAGATTAGTGCTGCTTGAAAAGAGTGTAGCTGCAGAGACGAAGGGTCATTTCACTGATCAGTGGGCTGTAAATTAGAAACAAAGCTAGCAATATCATACCAAAAAAACCCAAAAAAAACCCCAACAACCCAAACAATCCAAACCCAAACTCTTTTGCTCTTAGGCATATTAATTTATTATAAGATTACCACTTAAAAGCTGGAATTTCACACTGACCAAATTACATTCAAATTAAATAAATTACCTCAGGAAAAATAAAGCAAACACATTTATATTCAACTTATTCATATGGTTTTTATGGCAACTAAGAGATAAAATTTGCAGAGAAACGATAGGAAAATATTTTTTCAAAGCCTCAAAATGAATTCTTAAGATTCATACCACATGATTTTACAAAAACAGATCTTGCTATTAAGTTTTGAATTTGAAAAAGTGCCACTTCTGTGTCCAGATGGCACAGAATCACAAAATCACAGAATAAGCTGAGTTGGAAGGGACCAAAAAGGATCACTAAGTCCATCAATGTTTTGCATAGTACCATCCCCAAGAGTCACACTGAGTGGTCAAGAGCACTGTCCAAATGTTTCTTGAAATTTGTCAGGCTTGGTTCTGTGACCCCTTCCCTGGAGAACCTGTTCCAGCCCCTAGCCACCCTCTGGGTGAAGAACCTTTTCTGATACCTTTTCCAGCCTAAACCTTCCCTGACACAACTTCAGGACATTCCCTTGGGTCCTGTCACTGGTCATCACAGAGAAGAGATCAGTGCCTGTCCTTCCTTGTCCCTTCATGAGGAATTTGTAACTGCAGTGAGGTCTCCCCTCAGTCTCCTCCAGGCTGAACAGACCCAGTGCCCTCAGCTGCTCCTCACACAGCTTCCCCTCAAGGCCCTTCACCATCTTCATTGCCCTCCTTTGGACACTCTCTAATAGTTCAATGTCTTTCTTACACTGTGGCACCCAAAACTGCCCCCAGCACTGGAGGTGAGGCTGCCCCAGCTCAGAGCAGAGCAGGACAATCCCCTCCCTTGCCCAGCTGGTGATGCTGTGCCTGATGTACCCCAGGACAGGGATGACCCTTCTGGCTGCCAGGGCACTGCTGACTCAACTTGCCATCAACCAGGACCCCCAGGTCCCTTTCCATGGCACTGCTTTCCAGCATCTGTTCTCCAGTCTGTCCATACACCCAGGGCTGGCATGTTCCAGGTGCAGAATCCAACACTTTCCCCCACTGAACTTCATGTGGTTGTTGGTTGCCCAGCCTTCCATTTGTCAAGGTCTCTCTGCAGGGCCTCCCTGCCCTGGAGGGAGTCAGCAGCTCCTCCCTGTTTTGTATCATCTGTGAACTTGCTCAGTATCTCTTCCAAATAATTTTTGAAGATGCTGAGGAATGGAGCCCTGTGGAACAACCCCACTAGTGACAGGTCACCAGTCTGATGTCACCCCATTCACCCTGTGCCCAATCTGTGAGCCAGTTGCTCACCCATCCCATGATTTGTTTACTGTGGGCTGGACATTTTGTCCAGAGTGATCCTGTGAGAGACAGCAGCAACATATTTATAATACTTGCTTTAAAGTGAACGATTTAATGGTATTAAGAAGAGAAAAAAAAAGTCCAAATTGTTTGTTTCCATCAGAAGTTATAGGGCTTGATTGTTTTCCTCTGTTTTGCAGAAATCACATTTTCTACTAATCCTTGCTTCCTACTAAAAATATTGAGCATTTCCAGGTTGTTACTTAGATATTTTAACTTAATGTGAAGAAATTCACTGGTGGTGCCTCAAAACCAGCAGGAAAGGATTTTCCCTGGTTTCTACAGGAAATGAATACTTAGATCACAATCCAAAATATAAAACAAAACTGTAAACCATTTTGAATAATAAGAATACTGAACTGTTACAGTTCCACTCCAGCACACAAATTATATTGGCCATTTAGCACAACTTTGATGCAGGAGCTCAGCTCCAAGTAGAGATTATTATTATCAACCCCAGCAACCGCAACATAATGCAATTTCAGGAAATATCAGGCAATTTCTCTCCAGCCAAGAAGCCCATCACATGTCCTACCTCAAGCTGTGCTCATGAGGTCCCTGCAAACAGAATTTATCCTGGGGCACTACTGCACCCAAAGGGCCATGCAGACCTGAGGCTGAGGGGTACAGACAGTAGGGTCTCAGAGGGGTTCAGCTGTTACACACACCAAAATGGGGATGTTAGGTTTGGCTGCTGTGCAGAGAAGTGACCTCAGGACAAAAGAGATAAGCTTGGAGGGCCACAGTTGTGAGCAAGCAATGATTTGTATTTCTTCTCAAAGATAGGGAACAGTTGTCAGTTTTTCAGCTCGAAGTAGTTGCTGTCATCTAGGAAGTCATTCATTGTTGAGGAGATCAAATAATTTCCTATATATCTGATAAAAATTTCTTTCTTTCTCCAGGGATTTAATCTATTTGATTTATTAATTCATTATATAGAAGTAAAGCACTTGTTAATGGTGAACAAAGATGACAGAATACAATTTTTATCTAATAATACTAAAGTGAAAGGACTTAAACATGCTTTCAAAGCTGAAATATCTACTAAGAAATTTATAGTGAAAAAATCCTCACTAATTCAATGCAGCCTTTTTAGTACAGTGCGATTTTGATTTATTTATTTATTTATTGTAGAAAGAATGAGTTCACATTGCAAATCTCAGAACATTTTTAGGAACAGGTTAGAGAAATAGTTATCATAAAATATATGATGAGCTTGCACAAGTGAGATAAGATGACTCTTGGGGAATCTTTTCAATGCCCAATCTCTTAGAGAATGAATTTAAAAATGTGGCACATCATAAGAAATTCTTCTAGCCCTTACAAAGAATGTAGTAAGATGACTATAATCAATAAGACTGTATTCTAGCAATGCAGGCCAGAGTATTACAAGAGAATGAAACAAAGAAGCATGGTTTGTTAAAAAAAAAAATCATTGGACTAACAGCACAGAATGATACTTGAATTAATAAAATTATTTTGCTTTTTCTTCCAGCAAGAGTAGAATGATTGAGACAGTGAAAAAAAATCCATAAATATGTCAGAAACCAAGAGGGGGAACAAACACTAAAGACATTCTGTGAAGTTCCTAAACCCTTTATAATGTAAATGTACACAGCTTGTCATACTAGCCTTCTTTTCAGTTGTGCTTTAACTCAGACACATTTGTGGATCCATCCCTCCAATAAGGATTCAGTGTACCTTGGTTTACGTCCCTGGATCCCTGCCATATCTTTTCAACCTCATCTGAGGTCTTCAGTCAAAACTCCCATACAACCCATGACTTCTGGTCTGCAATTCTGATCACATCTATCATGCAAGTTTCAATTAAATGAATTATGAATTAATCTTTGGGCAGCTTCTCCTTGTTCAGGAGTCAGAACTTTGATCTTGGACAGTAGATAACAGAAACAAAAAAAAATCTGGTCCTGATTACAGCTTTTTTTGAGGTTTGCTTACCTACTGGAGGAAAAATAAAATGTACTTCTTCAAAATGACAGACTGGCTGCATCTCTCAGTGGACACACAAGATGTCTTGTGAATCTTCTACAAGCCAAGATGGTCAGAATCACAGGACTTGAGCCATGATTTTTAAAACTTTCTTTACAGCTTGTTGATGAACAACATTAAGGCTGATGCACTGTATCACTAATCTGGTAACAAACATAAACAATCTTGTTTAGATTACAGATAGAAAAGATGCATCCCCTGTGTGACGCCTTCAATGACACTTTGTAATATTTGAGCATAACTTGGAACATGAAAATACGCCTGTATTGCCACTTATTCACTCTTGTTTGTGTCAAATTAACAATATGCCTTAAAATAGTTCAACAACCAGTTGACAGGGACTTTAGTTGAGTGTCTCACTGTCCCTATGATCAAGATCAGAACAGAAAAGTCTCATGCTAAGTTCTTAGAGAAGAAAATTGAGATTAGAACTAGTAATTAACAATCATTAATAAAATAATAAACAAGCCAAACAAGCTGACAGAAAAAGATTATGAGGGAGGGAAAGTGGAAACATCTCAGCGACAGTTCTTCACAGCAACACTAACTGGTCTGATTGAGACCATCTCGAATGTTTTCTGCCATGTGTAAGGCAAATTATCCTTCCATCTCTGTAATTACTACTTTAGTCCTCTTCATCAGAGAACTAAATAGTTACATAAGCCTCGAGATTTTCAAGCCTTATTTGGGGATTTTTTGCTTGGCAGAATCCTTTGTAGTCTGTATAAATTTTGTGTACAAGAACGTTTTAGCAACCCTGATAACACCACCACTAGAGGGAAATGGAGTCTGCATGCTGCTATGCAATATATGTTCATCTTCTTCATTAAAAACAGACAAGCAGAACTTTGTGCACTTTGTACCATAGATCCTCTGATGAATTTGGATGACAAACACTACCAAACAATGCATTTCAAACCATGGATTGCTTCACTGAGAAGAATCCTGAATTGGCTCCTTACCTGGTGCAAGTGACAGTACCATCTGGCCCATGGATAACAAGTCCCAGAACATAATGAACCAATCTCCTCAGCTGAATATGAAAACAATGCATGTGTACATATAAAGTTCACAAAAGTAACTTTTTCGTGTATTATTTTCAATAAGTTGTATTCCTTTTCACTGGGTGCCTCCAGCTGAAAACCCTAACAATGAGAAATCACTTCTAATACTTTTATATGTATCTATGACAAAGGATGACATTCAATATTAAACACATTCCTTGCTGCTATTTTATTCACTTTTATTTTCACTTTTTCCACTTGATAATAACCATGGTAGGTTACAGGGAAAAAAGATTTAAGGTAAAAAAAAAATCCATAGATCTGCTGCTGCCCAGAAGTTCCTACTTCTAACCACATGACTCTTTATATTGAATATTCTTTCATTCATCTTTCAAAAGATTTTAAACTGTTTATATTTTTCTAACTTGATTAGAACATGTTGCCTGAAAATCCTGACTTATATATTAAATTGAATTGTCAGAGACAGTTTATTGCTGGTGTGTGATCACTTTAATCAAGGACGTGGCCAGTTCAAAAGCAAGATTTATTTCCCAAAAAATTGAAGCACCTGTGTTTTTCATTTGCATTATGTAGCACTTATACCAGTATTCACAACACAACAATTCTGAATTCCTCAGGTAACTTAGTTTGTTTTCTTTTAGTGCCCATTCTTGCCATACAAGTACTGCCTTGCCTGTTAGGCACTCTTATTTTTTAGAGAAATGGTATTGTCCAAAGAATGTAACATTTCTACTAATGTGAATTAGTAGGGTTGTTATGTGAATAACAGTAACCAGAATGATGGGTTATGTGACTAAACAGTGACAACAGATTATACTCAGTACAGCAAACGTGGACTGCATTTCATTTGCCTGGACTCCTTGTATCAGCACAGTGCAGGTGCTCCTCTGGAGTTACCCAGATGTGGTTGTTACATGCTCAGCTGCTGCTTGCTCGGTACCATCAGTATTAACCACAAAGCTGGTATTCCACTTATTTTGTAATGCTCTTTTTTGATGTACATCATATGCCAACTAGCATCTCATAAATTACTCTGTTATTTTCATCTCTATTCCCCATTGTGGCCTAGATTTTTAATATTATACACTCCCAGCAAAGTGAGTTTGAGTCAGCAGAGCTGCTCTGCTGTGATTGCACATGATCTGGCCCTGCAGAATGGTGCTTCTCCCAGAAAAGGGTGACTGCCTTGGCTACCATGACAACCATTGTGATGTCTGATAATAAAATTCCTACCCCTTTCGGTTTTAAAGACGCACCTTTCTACCCTGTCTATGGTAACCTCTAAGTTGGTGATTAAGATAATCTTCAGGACTACAGCCAGGAATACAGGGGCTAAAGAGAACTTTGAACCCAAGACTTCTTTCTTTGAATATCAAACTATTTGAATGTATATAAGAAATAAGCTGCACCACCAAGTAGCTATCGTTTAAAAGAAAAGGCTAAGCCTTACCCCTTATTAATGAGTAACCATAGACATGCTCTCAAAAGAAGGTTACAGATTGGGTGACCAGACCAGAAAGAAGGGCTTCCATACAGGTATTTGTAAGCCGTCTGCTCCGGGATATCAGCGTAGGTCTTCAAACCACATTTAGCCTTCTTCCTAACCTTCCTGGATATCCAGCTTCAAACAACTACTCATGCAGTGTTTTATCCATTTGGATCTCATTCTGACATGCCTGATGGTCCTCACACAAAGATTACTATGTTTGTGTACTGAAGTGAGCTTTGGGTTGCTTTATCAGAAACAAAATCCAAACTAAGGGATTACAGTATCTTCATATAGCACATCAATATTTAAGTATTTTATTTGGTCTGTTCCTAATTTAGAGACATCTGGCTTAAAGAGAGCTGATTCTACTTCTGCCATAGTGCTACTGGCTTCCACAGAGAGCAGCTGTTCCATTTTATTCCAATAATCTCCAAATTTTTCTTAAATAACTGTATAATTCCTAGATCCTTTTGTCATCTAATTTCAGTTGGTGAATGAAGAAGCAGCTGTTTGCCTTTGCCTTTAGCACCTACTCCAGACACATGGAGAAAAGACTCTTTAACATGCAAGGCAATAGATAATACAAATTACTCATGCTGCTGAGACTGGAAAACCTCTTAGCAACTAGAACACTGGGGGCAGATAGTAAAAGGGGCTGGACAAATTAAATATCCTGTGGGAAAATTTGAATTCTTGTTCTGTTCCAATTCTGCATGAAATTTAAAAGATTAGAAAAAGGAGACCTCAAACTCCACAGCTGAGACAGGGTTATCTAACATGCCAAAAGTTTGAAGTTTGCCTGGTGTTGGTGAAGAATAGCGGTCTAAGGATCTAAGGATCCCTCCTCACCTCTTTGGAAAAAGAGCATATAGGATCAAGACAGTGTTCAAGCCATATATCGCAAAGCGATGAATGGGTCAGCAGCACTGGGCTTCCAGATTTTTCTTTACACCATTTCCCTGTTTTATTCATCTGTGCTTTCCTCCAGCTCTTGGTGACTCCATAACTTACCTGCTTCAATTTTAGGGTTCAATTTTCAAACTATTTTCCCCTTGTACTGCATTTGGGAGTGAACCACCTAAATCTAGGTCTATTCTGAGGGGCAGGAACTTACAGAAACAAGAGAGCTTTAACTTTATCTTCTATAGTCTGCTTTACTCTGCTGTATCTCCTTCCCAACTAAACTTTGTTCTTGTTTATGCAACTCAACGAGACCCACAAACTCAACTAACTTAACCTCTAGATAAACTAGAGGGCTAGTCAGTCACAGGACATTATTATGACTTTTTCTTTGCTGGGCACCTTGATTAGGCAGTGAATTTCAGGCTCTGACTCTCTTCTTAGAGCCCAGTTATTAGGAAAACCTTGAGAGGCTTTCATAGCCAGCATATACTTTTCCTTCATATGATTTTTGCTATGAGAAAGCCTATCATTGTCCTTGAAACCTTACAATTCATTCCTGCATTTTCATTGTCTGATTTAACCATCTCCTGGAACACTTTCAGACTTGAAGTCCACTTGTCTAAACTATTGCTCTTCACTTCTCTCAGTCTTTCCAGTAAGAACATCCAGCAAGTCAGGTGGCATATATTTTATATTCCAGAAGCTGCACCTTATCAAACACTTTCCTTAGCCTTTGTGGTATTTTTAAATCAAATTAAAACTTTTCCTCCTTCTCTTAAGAATCTCCAGTAAGCTTTCTGACCTCTCTTCTACACTCTCCTCCATGCTTATTCTACACCTCTGATCTTGCCCTCACCTCCCTCTTTTCTATATGCACCATCCTGTATATGGTGCATATAGATTTTTGTCCTTATCTGAACCTCTGGTTTATATTAGAAACCTGCTGTACAATTTCGCCTTTGACACTGAAACACATTTCATTTTCCCTTTTGTTTCTCATCATGCAAGTCCCCTGTCACCAGCTTATCCCTGAAAATTTCCCCCGCAAACTCAGCAGTTGTTAAATTCCATCCTCCTGTTCTGCTCCTTGCTGTGTCCCTCTACTGCCAGAACATTTCTAGGGCTCCTACTCAGCACACTATGTATGTTGCTCTACACATACAACACAAGGGCAACACATACTTTCTTCTTATTGCTCAGATAATTTTGTCTGATTTTCTCTTCCTCATTACCCAGACCAAAAAATCATAGCATGGCATAGTAAATCCTGTCACTATGACTACCAGAATGACAATAAATAATTACACTGCAATAAGTGACATTCACATAGAAAATCTGTGTGAATTCCACATACTTCTGCAGACAGAAACAAACAAACAAAAAACCCTAACCAAACCAAACAAAATGAAACAAACAAAAAAAGCACTACTTTTTTCAGTTCAGGAAAATGTATTTCTCTGTAGCAGCCCTTCAATTTTACAGAAATGCAAACTCTCTTTACTGTATTAGACTTCCATGATACACTACATGGTGTACCCAATATTATTTTAAAACTCACCAGAGAGCCAATGCAAAAGTCCCTGGGGTCCGATGGTCATTTCTTAACCAATTTTCCCGTTTATTGAGAGTTTATTGAGAGTTTGGGACAGGCAATAAACATAAAGTGGGTCTTTTAAAGCACAGTGATTTTTTTTCCTACAAAATTTGGCAGTAACTCTGAAGCATAACTAGGTGAGTTCTTGTGCATGCACAGTTTACTGTAATTTGCATGCATGCTTCATATTGAATATCAGTTTCCATTGCCACGTAGGGACAGTATTTCTGTTATTAAACCATGACTTTTCATAATTTAGGAAACAAAATAAACATCATTTACATAGACTGGCTTCTCTGTAGACACAATTAGAAAAAGAAGAAGAAAAAATACTATCCAAGGAAACTGAGTTGTAAAATAATCCTGTTGGTGAAAGTATTCCAGTTTTACTCTGCATTTTAAGAGGACAAACAGATTTTAGTAACATTTTTAAAAATACAATTGTTTATCCTGTGGGAAAGTTCTTTCTTTGGTTGTTCATTTGATTTTGTTTAAAGGATAAAATAGGAAGGATGAGAGATAATTACTGAACAACAGCTCTGCCTGTGTGAAATTATTACCTGGTTGTATTGCCCTCTCTGATGTTGATTCATTGATGTGTCACACAGGGACAAAATGCCCCAGCTCACAGAAGCACTGGACTCATTTAAGCCATGTGCAATTGAACTCCCTCCTGTGACTCACTGGTGGGCTCTGAAGATACTTTACATAAGTCTGTTCAGACCCATTGCAAAGCCTGTATAATCACAGATCAGAAAATATCCCCTATCTCCCCATCAGACACCACACAGGGCAAGCCCTGGCAAGGCAGCAGCAGGGGTTCAAGGGAGGGCTGGAGGCTTGAACTCCCCACTGTCCCCTTAGCCAGGGGCAAGGAGACAGCAGCAAAATCAGTACACAACACCCTGTGACCTCTTTTTCTCTACCATCCATCAATAGCTGGTTCCTTACATCTTTTTCTTGACTCAGAGCATGATAACTAGCTGTGATGTCAAGCACTGCAACAGCCTGCCCAGGGAAGTGATTGAGCCACCACCCCTTCAGGCATTTAGAAGATGTGTAGACCATGGTGCCCAGGGAATGGTTTAGAGGTGGACTTGTCAGTGTCAGACTTATGGTTGGATTTGATCTTAAAGGTCTCTTCCAGTCTAAATGATTCTGTGATTTGAGGTGGTTTCTGAGGCTTGAAAAGGTCTGGAATAGAAGTTTTCAGTTAGATGCACGTGCTGCTGCCTCCATAAGTTCATTATACTCCAAGGCCACAACCATTTTAATTTTCCTACAAATTTGCTGCAGCGTTATCATCTCCACTATCTCCAAAAATCATCCCTTCTCCATTTTTAAAACACAGCTTCCACAGAGGCATTAGTGATAATAGACAAATAGAAAAGGAAATATCTATTGATACGTGCCACTAAGTCACAGACTAAACACAGACTTAGTTAAATGCTAGCATTTGAAATTTGCAAATGCAGTCACTAGAAAACTAAGACTAATGAAGCAGGGCTACAGTAATTATGAATTCTGAAACAACTCTATTAACAGTTTCGAAACAAAGACATAATGTTTATTTGCTTTTCTTTTTAAGGCTGATCATGTTTCATCTTTCATCAAAAAGGCAAAATTATACAGTTTCCTGTGACGAGGAAGAAAGGGTAAATGAAATTAAGTGAATAAATGAGTTTCCCTATTGAAAATCCCACAATTAACTTGGTGGAAATAATTAAGAACATGGTATTTTTTCAAAATATACATACATATATGTATATATATGTGTGTGTGTGTGTGTACTTATTTATATACAGTTATATATGTTATATGTGACAAAGGCAGAGATATATGTTGAGATTCTGCGTTGTATATGAAGGTTTGGGAGTTGGGTGTGTTTGGAGCTTTCCCCCACCTCTTCCCATGGTATTCAACCTATTAACTCAAAACCAAAACAGTTTTCCAAGTTACAAGCTTACTAGATACCATTTCCTATATGAGTACATATAGTTGTACTATTAATTGTGAATTAATATCTGAGGTAATAGAGCTTATTAAGCTGCTCATCAGATACAAGTCTATCCACTTCTGAACTCCGGTGTCACTGCAGTTTCTGACATCAGTCACAAAATCCATGTGGCTCTTGCAGGGGCCACAAAAAACTAAAGCTTTGTTTTGCAATGTTTCCTAATATGCACATTTACGTGAAGCATAATTTAAGGGTTTTGGTCTTTTTGTCTCTTAATTCAATGCCTTTCACAAACAGAATAGCTTCCCTGTAAAATACTAACATCAGTTGGGCAACCATTCTAAAGCATTTCATGCATAACATTGAATAGAACACTCAGAAAAGCCTATTTGTTCTACTACAAAAGCCTTTTTACTGCAGAAAGAAGGGGAAATTGGTTAAGCTTTTGTGATTTCTGCCACTTAAATTGCTCCTATCAAAGTTTGCTAAATAAAGTATGTCAGTGTTCCAACACAAATGAGTTTTGCTCGAATAATCACAACATATCCCAGGTGGAACATGCTGGAAATGCTTAGAACCAATAATTATCCAAACCTTTTGAAGATTCCTACTTGCCATAGGTTTGCCACATAAAAGATTAAGAAATAAGTTGATATTGACAGGTGTATTTTTCTAAGACTGGAAGGAAAGAAAGTTTTTGAGCGAAAGAAACTTTTGCTTACTTCAAACAGAAGTAATCTCTTTCAATTTTATCAAGAATCTATTTCAATATAATCAAGAAAATAAGAAAACCACTACTTAACTAGTGTTTCCCAGCAATGCCCAGAGGAATTAGAATTTATAAATGAACACATGGCTTGATTACCACTTCTAAACTAAAAAATTATTAAAACTTAAATTTAGATCCTGATTTTTAAATTCAGATGTTAGTTTTTGAACAAGGGAAAAAATAAAGTTATCTTTGTTATGTGAGTTATTTAATCATGTAAAGTTATTTCAAACCCAGCCTAGTAGGAGTAAATTTATGCTATTCAAAAACAGTTTAAACCATATAATGTAAGTTCTTGAAGCACTAGTGTATGTTTACATAAAATTTATTTCAAATCCCTCAACCATCACACTATTAGAGAAAATTAATGCCCTACAACATCTCCAGGAAACATTTACTTATTCCCTCCAATTAAATAACCATACCTATCCTTATCGAATGCCCTGCACCAGAGCGTCCCTTCTTTTCTCAATGCAAGATTTTTGATTTCAGCCTATTGGAGATCTTTTCTCCAATTATATGGGCATTTGTGGTGTTTAGTATCAATTAATTTTTTGCTTTTAATTTTCTGAAGCCCTTGAGGAGTTGCAGTGTTCCATTTTCTCTGTAGGCACATCCTGCTGACTGGTAAAGAGGACAGGTTTGGCCCTTCTTAACGTTAATGATCAGAACTTTGTTTAAAATACCTCACCACCAGATGATAAGAGGGGATAAGATGTACTTCTCATTTCTTATTTCCACAGAATATGAAATATATTTTTAATTTTAGGTGCACACTCTCCTATAACAGGTTTACAATTCACCAATGTAATGCAAAAAAGCCCAGTGCTTAAAATTCCCATATTTTTTCAAACACATTGAAGCATGATTGAAATATTAACAAGAAGATATGAGGGGTGAAAAAGACTGTAAAATTGATACAATAGTAAAGAAAAAAGCACACATTAAAATAAAATTAAAATGTTCATAAGCATTGTCACAACAGAAGAATGTATCAAAATGAGAGGAACAGAGGCAGCCTTACATTTGGGAAAAATGTGCTAAAATGCAGCTAAACCAGCTGGAAACCACAGAGGAGCCCCAGACATTAATTCATGATGACTTGATTTGAAGGACAGCCCAAATGTGGAGTATCTTCCTCAAGACATCTCACACCACTCAGCAAGCACCAACAGACCCTGACTGACACAGAGCCATGGTCTCTTGCCTTTGTATTCACCTATGGTATTTCTTTCCCTTCAAACACATGAATGTTCCTTATTTGCCTTTAATTACTGACTTTATAGTTCATTTGGGTGGGGACATAGAAGCATTAATTTACAAAAAATGGCTTAAGTAACTGAAGTTATTTGCCAGCTTATTGACAAACCTGGAGTTAATGATGCAGTTTGAAAGATCAATTCTCTTCTCTATGTAGGGATTATGATTAAAGGAAGAAGTGAATAACAATAACAATGACTGGGGCTAAATTACTGTAAACTGTTCAGCTAATTAAAAATAAACAATGAATATATCAAATCAAAGACTGAGTGAACCAACCAATGAATCAATAATAATTTGCTTCTGAATTTTGAAATTATCAAGTCACTGAATTAATACAGAGACTAAATCATGAAGCTGACATAAGGAAAAAATGTCTTTTTAAATACCCCAACAACTCATGCATAGAGATACTGCTGGAAGATGTATTACATCCCTAGCTTCAGAAAACATGAAAGCCAAAAACTCGTCCATCCATCTCCTTCCTGCCCAATAACTAATGCCCTGTCTACCACTATGGCCTTGACTTAACAGTTGAAAAACTTGAATCTTCATTCTTAATGTAGCTCTTTGACTCAGGGAGTTCACCCAAAAGGGCAGCTAATTGCAGAGAGTAATGAGATTTAAGTACTTTCCCTTCATTCAAATGCTAAAATCTCAATGCAGCTAAAATGAGTTTTTCCTCCTGCTTCCTTCACAGAAGTTAACAGAAGTCTTAAAAAATAGAGGTAATTACTGAAAAATTAACAACTTCAGCACAATTCTTTCATCTTAACTACATGAATTTAGATAACAGCCAACATAAAATTATAAAAAAACTCACACCAATAAAAGGACAAGTAGATGTTTAAGATCTGAGATCCTGCTTGAACAGTGCTGTTCTTCATGGGGTTTGTTAGGAACAAATAGGAGGAAGACCTTGAGGCCAAGATGAGAGTGGAGTCAGAAGAGGCAAAGTATACAGGAGATGCATGGTCAAGCATGAGCCTAGGCCAAGAAAGTGAGAAAAGAAGGCATTAGCCTAAATACTAAGGCAAGAGGGGTACAGAGGCTGAGAAGAAGACTGGATAACTTTCTACCAATCTAAATTCTGCTGGGCAAGAGCATGGGACAAACCCCAGATATGATTAATGGAACAGAACCCAGAGATACACTGTCTAAAAAAAAGCATCAGACAGCTTCATGGATGTGAATAGGATATTTACTGCAATTATTGCTCAGGAATTAGCACTGCAACTCAGACTGCCTTCTAATAGTCTATCAAAATTGCTGCTTCCTTAAATCAGACTTGAGAAACATACTACCAGTGGAGCAGTCCATAGAGACACGTACGACTGTGGCCCCACTGTGAGTGCTCTGATATTCACTCAAGCACAATTCAGTTTTTAAAAAGTCTGTAAGGAAAAGCATGGAAGAGCACATGAGCATGAATATGCCAAAAAACCTTTTTGTTGTACCTTGGAGTCATTGCTTGTAGGCAATTCTTCCCTGGTGTGTAAGGCTCAGAGTCCAACCTAAAGAAAGTACAGCTACAAAGTAGGTCACCCAGGGCCCTGAGGGATTATAATGCTTGATAAACTGCACTTGGGTAGAAGTAGCATCCTGGTATGTGTCAGTAATACACCCCCTGTATCATAACTACCCATGGCTATCTCTTAATGGAAACACTTTTATTGAATTCCAGGGAGTGCTGAGGATAGCCCTCATCCTGCTAGTCTCATATTGGACCTTGAAATAACTCATTTATGTAGTTTAAGAACCTCTAGCAAGAGATAATCCTACATTTACTTTTCCCAATTACCAGCAGAAACAATCTTGGGGACTGATTTCTGTAGTGAAAAGCAATGTGCTTTTGACAAAGGAGGTGCTGAAGAATGAGTCCACTTTTGGGATAAGAAGTTCTCAGTGGAATACAGGTAGATTAGCTCTCTGAATTAGATAAATCTCAGAAACTGCAGGGAACCCATGTATTTGCAGATAGAGGATGAACAACAGAACTCAAATGTTTTCTCCCTTCCTGATGATACTACCAAAACCAGAAAGACACTTAAAAATCAGATGCAGTGTTATCATTGCCAAGGGATGGGAAAACGGGCTCTCAGAGTCCCCTGCATCTTGAAAGAATCCCCAGAAAGGGGGAGGCTGTCAGACAGCAAAAGAACAATACAGATAATACTTCCTCAGACTGTGGAATTCGTGAATTTCTGGGACTATATTGAAAAAGCTCTGCCTAGAGGATTACTCAGAGAAACTGAAGGGGGTCCTAATGCAAAGCCATTAAGCAAATGGCCTCTCAGGGGCTCTCAGGACTTGGAACTTGCCTGGTGTGCAAAGGTTATGGCACATTCCAGACCAGGAGCTGAAGACTCATGGCCTCTACCACTTTTCAGTCAGAGGAAAACTCCAAAATCTGCTTGGGCAGTATTTTTTTTTTTTTTAGTTTAGTCTCATTTTCCTGAGATGTTCTTTTGTGAAACAGATGCATAACATAGTAGCTGTGTTCAGCCGTTGTAGATGGAGGTTGGTAGTTGATGACAACATGACACACAAAAAAAAGATAATCAGTGAAACTTCCATGGCCAAGGCAAACCAGTAAGTGATGAAACAGAAACTATATTGACAAGAATAGAAGTGCTACAACACAGGAAATGTTACATCTGTCTTGAGCTACTGCTGACAAAAAGAAATGAGAATCACCACACAGGTTTTGAATGGCAGTCTTACACAGAGCATTAGAGAAAGGAATGTTTGATAAATAACCTAAAATATCACAAAAGTAAACAATCCTTCAGTCAGGCTTGGTTTGGCATATGCATTATCCAGAAATGTAATGAGAGTAGAAGGTCCACCCTGCAGAATTTAAAATGTCACTTTAAATAATTTTAGTATCACAAAACTGGATTTTTTTGTTATTCTGAACATGTACTAGTACATCATATATTCCCTCTGGACATTAACTCCCAAACTCAAACAATTTTATATCTAAAAATCTGAAAAAACCCCCACACTTTTTATTATGTCATCTGCTGTTACAACTGGTCTTCTAGCTTTGGCTTATCGCTGTGTTAAATTTAATTTAAGTTCAGAATTACTTATGGCAGAAACTTATATTTTTATTATTCTGTAAATTCAATATTAACTTTTAGTGCAGTCCAGTAAGAGATGGTGATACAATTGAGAAGAGGAAATGGAAATTCTGAGTGAAGTTGTGTAGAAATCTATTATCCAAGTTATTAAGTGTCTGCTGACCTGTTTTGGTTTGTTTTCTTTTTTTCATGTTTTACTTCTCTTCTAGCTGCAGAGCTTAAAAGAAGTGGTGTTTTTCACTCCTATAGGAAAACAGTGTCAGCCAAAGTATTAGACTACTCGGTTGAAATCTGAAATGAGAAATTAAATACACCTTCAATGTGGACACCTGGTAATCGAGTGTACTGCTATAGAGATGAATTACTTCTGTTCCTCTCAGGAGTGCAGGAAGAAAAAAAAAAATGACACAAATGCTACCACTCTTGAATAGCCTGTCCACTAGAGAGGTCTTCTCTTCCTGCCTTCACTTTCCCCCTAAAACATGAGGATGCCAAATATGAATACGAAGTTTGGATATTTTCTCTGAATAGACCTTATTCTCATTCCATTTTTATTTCTTCTAAAAACTATGGATTAAACAAAACAAATACTCAAACTACTTTCTCCTTTCTTTTTTTTTTTTTTTTTTAATTTTAGCTGAAAGATCAAGTTTCTGACAGAGAGTAGAACATGAACTTAATTCTGTCTGTACTTTAAACCAATCCTTTTTAAGATGGAGTTCAGCTAGAGTGTGCTCTGTCTGACAATTCTGTTCTGGCATGCTGATTCTTGCAAGTAACTTTATAAGCTTCAGTGTACATATGAACCAAAAATTCAGAATTGGATGTAATATTTAAATACACCTTTTATATACTTGAAAGCATCTATTAATTGCTCCTCTAAGTCTTCTCTTTATTAGACTAAAGAATTCTAGTTTTCTAGTGTTCCCACAAACATCATGGTGGATGTCTGATCATGAAGAAGTTAAAAAAAACCAAAAACCACACCACCAATTCTTGGCCTACAAGGAGATTATCAAGGGGCCAAAGCTAGGCTTTTCACAGTGATGCCTGAAAAGAAGAGCGATAACAAGGATAAATGGAAATAAAAGGGATTAAGTAAGGAGAAACATTCTCCCAGTAGGGAGGAAGATTATCACCATGAGGCCAAACAGATTATCACCATGAGGCCAAACAAACAGCAGAACCTGCTGACCAGAGTGGTCATGCAGTCTATGAACTGGTCATGCTTCCAAATGAGCAACCTCAGAATTTTTCAAAACTCACCTGGAAAAATCACTGAGCAAACTTGTGTGTCCTTCCAGTTGATGCTGCTTTAAGCAGGAGGCAGGACTAAACATTTTGAGGCCCTTTCCAACCCGAATTTTCCTACAGTCCTATAAAGCACAAGCCTACCTTTTGGAAAGTCACTAAAACTCTGAAAAAAACAGGTGTATCCAATGCCATGTTGTGATGTTTACAAGTTTAGCATGTACTGCTTTTTCATTTAACTATAACCCAGTATATTTATCACTGATGCATGAAGTTGTATTTAAACAATCAGCCAACTCTATTGACTTAAATGGTTTTCTGAGCTCTTATTTTTGTTCCAGGGAATGATAGAAAAACAAAAGCTGAGCAAACAAAAAAGCCCCACTCATAAAGAACTCTTTGGACATCTTATTTGTCCCTTAGTCTGCCCTTTATTGCTTGCCAGTTGCATTTTTCTTTACATTTAACAAGCTCACTTGCAATGGCAAACAAGTATTCTCCTAATGATGTTCTGATGGAAGAAACATAATTGCACACCATAAAACCTTAGTAGGTACTTTAATTGCTCCACAAATTATCTTTAAGTGCTGTGCATGATTTATAGTAGCAAAACATTCCCCTTTTCAGCAGCTAAATAGAGCTGACTGGGAACTTTCAAGAAAAATGCCCACCAGAAAAACCCATTTTTCAGGGCAGTTTACAGTAAAAAAAATAAATTTTGATGACTAAGTTTTCTTAAATTTAGTAGAATTTTTAATGAGATTTAAATACCAGGTAAATGAGATTTAATTACACTATGAATATCCAAGTTGTGAGAGACAGATTGACAATTTGTAAGCTAAGATACACAAAATGATAAAAACAGATTCAAGATCTTTATTCAACCAGATTGCAGAAGAGTAAAAAACCTGAAATTTGTTCTAGGTGAGGGATCTCTGTTGTTTGGAGGTTTATCTTTTTTACTGCACTGGAAGGAATTTAATATGAAAGACAAAAATTTCAGTAAATGAAGTTTTTGTTTTCTGATGAGCCTATCTTCAAATAACACTTAGGCAGCTGTGACACAATAAGCAAACACAAATACTTGCATAATTACAGCAATTTCCACATTCCTCATCACCTCAGCATTTTATAAATGAAGTAAATGAAGTGGCAACTTTAATGCAGAGCTGCTTCATTTTTAGACAGAAAATACTGCTGAGAGTAGAACTATGAAAAGACCAACATTTTAGAAAGTGAAAACTGTTTCTCTACAACAAAGCTCTACACTAATTAGGCCATAATTTAACTAGTAGGAAATAGAAATCAGTGAGGCATTAGGAAAGCTTTTGGAAAGAGAAAAACTTTGTAACTGTTCCATCAGAGGACTACATTCTGCTATAATTGCAGCTCATGTTTTCAAAGAGGTGTATATTAATGGGTTCCAGCTCATTAATGAAAAATGTTTGTTTCTGTAGAATTAATTGTTGACATGTCTAAACAACTTTGAGTTGAACTTAATGCAATCTGATCTGCTGACTGAAATTCTTAATTATTACCGCTTTATTGAGCCACTTGCAGTCTAAAACCTTTTTAAACCCAAAGTACTAGAACAATCTTGCTCTACACTTAAGTTGGATATAGCTATTTTCTGAATGAGACAAATTGACCGTGATGTGAAACACACCTACAGAGAGTTTAAGATGGAGTTATATACAAAAGCTAAAACAAAACAATCCGGAAAGGTAATAAGTAACAGGCAATCTAGAAATACAAGTAAGCTGTGCACTTTGTGAGCATAAATTATATGTGGGAACAAAGACTTATGGATAGAAGATCTTTAGCAAGTGCTACTGAAAATAATCAAACTTAGAGACAGATACTTTTCTTCTGTACCCCAGACCTGTCTTAGGAGACAATGACTGCAGAAACATCTCAAGTTTCAAACTGGAGGCACCAAAGACAAAATAACAGACATATTTCAAGAACTGAGTGACAACTGCTTATAAGATTTAAACCAAAGATGAAGCAACAATTAAAATCATAGAAGTTTCAGTTGTTATGGGCTATCAATAGCCATTAATATGTTTGCATAATTTATTACAGAATTATAGCACATAAAAGAAATAAGTGTAAAATATAATTAAATATACAAGTAAGGTATATACAAATTATAAAAATGAAATTCAAAGCTAGGATTCCAATTAAAAAAAATAATTAAAAAAAAAAAAAAAAAGAGAGAGAGAAACGGGAATTACAGTTGTTGAAATTATATTTCATGCAAAGTAAGTACTATCAAAGTTTCATAATTCACAGAATCACAGAATCACTAGGTTTGAAGGGACCTTGAAGATCACTGAGCCCTAATACCTGAAGTAAACCATGGCACTGAGTGCCACATCCAAAACACATCCAGGGATGGTGACTCTACCACCTTCCTCGGAAGGCCATTCCAGTACTTTATCACTCTTTCCATGAAAAACTTTTCCCTAACATCCAACCTATATTTCCCTTGGCACAGCTTAATACTGTGTCCTCTTGTTCTGTCAGTTGCTGTCTGGAGAAAGAGACCAAATCCCAGCTGGCCACAGCCACCTTTCAGGAAGCTGTAGAGAGTGATAAGGTCACCTCTGAGTCTCCTTTTCTCCAGCCTAAACACCCCCAGCTCCCTCAGTCATTCCTCACAGGCTTTGTGTTCCAAGCCCCTCACCAGCCTTGTTGCCTCCTCTGGCCACACTCAAGTGTCTCAACATCCTTCCCAAACTGAGGGCCCAGAACTGGATGCAGCACTCAAGTTTACAACTCTAAAGCAAATTTTTATATCTGCACTTTCAATTCATTTCAGATTCATCTTCTGCTTAACTTTTTTTTCTTTGAAATAATTCACAAGTCAGTATAGTGTGTTCACATTTTTGTCTTTGTAAATTAGAGTTTCTGCCCTAGAGGAAGATTATCCTTAAAATTTTGGGCAATCTGAAGACTTCAATATATGAAAGTTGTTACTGGGTGTAGCTGGCCTCAATTTTTAGAAATCAAAGTGAAATTTTCAAAATCTGCTTACTTCCATGTATTAATCGTATGAAGCTAATGGGTTTTGAAAAATCTCTGTAAAACCAGATAAAAAATAGAAATGGAATGCTTGATAATTCTAATAAAAGTCCAGAATACAATAGTTTCATGACAAGAAATATACACTACTAACTCTAATGTATCTACCTTAATGTCAACATCTGTAAATGAAAACTTGCCCCTCCTGATTTCATTATGATATCAGCACTAAGGTTTAAAGGTTAATCTTGAAAGTGCTGTGAACAGAACTCCACTAACATAAATTCACAATGATCACAATCACAATTTCATCATAATCCCTAATGAACTTAATAAAGCTGAATAAGTCAATATTACTTGCACTAATACACTTTTTGTTATTTACCTTCTTAATTTCTTGCACACTACTGAATCCATCTTCCCTTTCAGCTTCTCTCTTCCATAATAATTCAGCTGTAGCTATTTCAGGAGACAGCCTTTACTGAAAAACAGGTATCTTCTATTGTAACTTTTTGAAATGTTACAGATTTTTATAAAAGTTTCTTTTTTCCATTATATACTTTGAGGCTTTATTCCCACTAAAGCTGTCCTTTTGAAGGTCAAACCAAAATACTCTTCTTTTTCTGAGTGATTTACCCTCCCCTGAGTCTTAATTTCTTTACTGTCAGTTGCTCCCCCTTACAGTTACTATTTCCTTCAGGATGATAAACACCGGAGTTGATAAATGGGTAAGATCAGTGGTACTATCAAAGATTTAAACAGGTGCTGGAGATGGAATCTGAATATATAACAGGATCCTTAGCTCTTTAAGCCTGGCATGTGCTCCTCTACCTTGGGGACCTTATGTGGACTATCATTTAAACTTCCCCTTGGAAGTTTGCCCATGGCTCAGACATGCTTCTACTTGAGTAAACTAAAAACTGACAAAAGCAGCATTAATAATGCTAAATGTTGGTGAATGACTGCAGAGAGCTATCCTGGAGTGTATTGTGGAGGATGGTGATAGTGTTTGATACTGTCAGAAATGATCTGCAAGAAGGTGCAGAGATTGTATTAGTGACATTCAAACATATGCAGGGCATATGGGGAGGACTTGCAAATCACAAATCAATGGGCAAAATTAATCAAAGGAATAAATAAAACACAGAAAAATTCAGTTAACAGAAAAAAAAAAAAAGAAAATGAATGTCTCTAGGAAGAATCTTATATGACTAGAGATTTCAGCCTAGGACAACATCTTGTCTCCAGCTGCTGATTTGTGATCTAGCTCTTACATGTTATCTGCTTTGGAAGCACAGGCACTAGCTTTATTTTCAGGAATCCTTTTACTCTGACTTCCCTTTGTTCTCTTTCCTGGAAGTTCAGGCCCCATGGCTTGTTACCCATCTAACCCATCTCTGCTCCCCTGCTTCCTCCAGGACTTTTCCTGAGACCTTCCCCAGAGCTGAGATCCTCTGGTGACATTTCCTTCAGGGTAGGCTGACATTAAAGCAAAGGACACAAACCATGCAATGGAATTTGTAAACACAGATAAGTATACATTAGGCAAAACATAACACACCTACACAAATTTCTGGCAACAGTCACATCTGTGGAAAAACCTTTTTCAATTTTTGCATGACCTTTGAAACCTGAGGACTTTGTCTGTACTGGTGAATTAGAGAGTGTTAGGACCGAGAGATTAACCTATTGCTGAAATGTCAGACTGAGCAGGGATCTCTGTTTTTCCATATTGGATGGGTGACCCACCTGGATACTGCAAAAGAACAAATGAAAATCCTTGCTACTGCCCTCTGAGGCCAACTTTTGAACCAGAACTCAAATGCATTTTGTGAGAAGACCTACAGGTCATATTGGCTTAAGATACTTCTTTGAAAAATCTGTGAGGTGAGTGATGCAAACAGTACAGGATCTATCACAAGAAGAAAATTTAAAAGAGGAAGGGGAAAAGGGAAAACTGTTAAGTGCACAAAGAGAAAAGTAGAGCCCAGGAAACGGTAAGGCTGCAGACACACTTACTTTTTCCTGACTGCATCTGAACTGACTGAAAAGGTCACTTCCCAAAATTACTTCTAGACTGCAGTTTCCTGGGACCATGACAGCCTACAGAACTGCTCTTCTTCACACATCAAAACCATCTCAGTTGAAATGAAGAGCATATTAGTGCCAGTCTGAGCCATCCTAACCAAACACCTATACCAGTGTGATCAGAGATTGGTTGGAAGAGCTTAGCTACTTTTTTCACTGGAAAAAAACCAAATAAACAAAAAAAGCCAAAAACAAAAAAACCAACCACCATGTCTAAATCAATGCACAAACTGGTCCAGTAGCGTTAGTAGACTTAAGTGTCTAATGTATATAGCACAATGTATGATGCTTTTGTATAAGCAGCTGCAAGATGCTCAAGAAAGATTGCAATTATCAAAGCAAACCAGGTACAGTCTCAGCTAGAATTACTACTCTCCAAGCAGAATAATGTTATCAAAAAGTTATTACCAAATCAGCTCAGGATATCCACACAAACAATGCTGCCTGGAAAGACTGAATCAAAAGGGAGAGCATAAAGAGTTAAATGAAAGCCAGTGAAGAACATAAGATCTGACAGGGACATGGAATATTAAATGGATGTACTCCTGTTTATCAACAATTTGTAGCACATTACCAAGACAACACATAAAATGTTCTGATATTTATCAGTCTGGAAATTAGTAAGATATTTTTTCACTTATAATTTCTCAACTTCCTTTAAAATGCTGCTGATGTGAATTCAGTCACTGAGCTTGAAAGTGGATTTGATAGTTTGGTTATGATAGGCCCTTTTCTTCAAAATATTTTTGAAAATAACCCATCCAGAAGAAATACATAAAGTCCCCCTAAAAACTATGCAGGCTTCTTCATCTGTGTAATTTATAAGGTTTTTATCTTTTCTGCTCTTTGGGACAAGAGTGCTATGGGAACTTAGGAGTCATGTTTTTCTATTAATCCCTGCATCATGGATACATCCTGAAGCTAAAATTAATAAACCAGGAACAGGAACAAAACACCCCACTCTAAGTTACCCTGAGTAAAGAATGTAGAATCTAACACTTAGTTATGTCTATGTGCCTGCAACCACCACAAAAGAGGTGAAAGATCTTGCAAAAATAAAATAGGTAATAAGACCTTGGGATTGTTTCATTTTAAAGGTGATCACAGAATCTCAGAATTTTTTTTTTTCTCATTAACTGCCAAACAGGTACAGTTAGCTCTTGCTGTATGGGCTGCCTAACCAAGGCTGAAGACAGGAGGGAAGGTGTTAACAATAAGGGTAGATGTGGTATTGGTGTGTAGTCTAGACACAGAACAAAACAAAGCCTTTCAGCCATCAACATATTCCCTTGTTAAAAATGATACCCCTTAGATTATTTCAAAATAGCCATAAGGGAACTTCGTGTGGAACAGGATCATTAACTTAGTGAAATGATTTGAGTACAACCTGCCTCCAGTACCTTTTTCAACTTTACTAAAAATGAGTGGCAAAAACAGAAAGTGTCAAAAATAATTCCAGTGAGATACATGACTAGCATGTATTTCTTTAACTTATTTGTTTCACTTACTGCCTTAAGTAGCTTTAATACTACAGCATAAACAATGTTAAGTAGATTTTCTTTCTCATCTGGAACAAAAACTAGAAATGCCAAACAGAATCTGAAAGTTTTAGTCTGTTTACTTCTTACAGTTTGAGATGTCAATTTTGCTTTATATAATCATTAGGAAGAAAAAAGTGAAGTTGAGTACACTGCTCAAGAGTATACATTAATGTCACACACTGGTGTTTGCAACCATACCTTAGTGCAACAAGGAATTTGTAGTAGTATCCATGTGGAACAGGCTTCCATTGTGCTTCTATTAGCTTCTAATATATGAGCAGACTTTTGACAGCTCAAACAGTACAATCTGTTTTCTGAATAGTAGAACAAATTGCTGCACTAAAAAGCTACCAAAAAATCTATTACATTCTAATGGTGGTAGCCTAACCTATAAAGGATTACATAGTTTCTTCTAAATTCTATCTACTCAAAGAGAATTTTATATAAAAACAAAAAGAGAAAAGCAAAGTCTCCTTTGAAATACTTAGCTTGTTTTTCTTAAAAAGTGATAACTAAGAGAAAAAAAACATTGAATTAGCAATCTACATCCCCTAGTTATGAGGTGTTCCTTTATCTTTTTTCTTGACAAAACACATATGAAAAATGTGCAAATGACTCTTTATTTAGGAAGTATACTAACAAAGACCTGTAGTGAATTACCCACTAAGTGTCCAGATGCCTGACCTGGTGATCCAAAAAATGTAGTAAACTACAAGATTAATCTTCTATTCTTTTTTTTCCTGGCTCAAGGCGCATTTCATAATCTCTGGTTCAAAAAACAAAGCTCAGAATACACCATGGCCAAAAGTAACAACTTTCCAGAGGAAGACAGAATGAAGAGCTGTAAAGGGCAGAAATAACCCAGTATCTTCATCAGATGAAAAAAAAAGGTGTAGTATAGAAGAGTGTTCACTGTCTTTTGTGGTTGTAAACCCTTCTTGTTAATTCTTTATGTCAAAAATATAATAAAAAAATAGGCTGACAATTTTTTCTTGCATTCAGCAGAAACACAAAGCAAATGCTTCACTAAAGCAATGGAGCTCATTTGTTACAAGAAAACAGATTAGGCTCTGTATTTGCCTTGTAATAGTTCCTTTGCTTTCAATGTTTTATCTTCTTTCAGATCATAGTAGTCATTTACAGGAGTTTAAATTTCTGTTGTTTTCTAAAGAGATTTTACTTCATAATATTCCTCTGACTGTACAAACTCAGCTGCATACATCAGAGAGTACACTTATGAAATTCGTAGGTGTCATCATGCTGGGGTCAGGGGAGGTCAGTTACTCTGGAGGACAGAAATGAATTTCAGTCTCCACAGGCTGGAAAGAAAGTCTTCAAAGTATCTAACTAAATTCAGTAATTATAACTGGAAAAAAAAAAATCCCTATGCTTTGACAGAAGAAAAGCAGAAACAGCAGCTAACAGAAGAAAGCAAGAAATCACTGAGACATCTTGGAGGAGTAACCAGCATCACTGCTAAATTCTGTAATGTACAGTTTCTCCTGTATGTGCCAAAGAAATTGTTAATGAATGCATGTGCGCTGCTTCTAAAACTGAATGTACTGGAGAGCTGAATTCTGTAAGGTGCCAGAATTGGCGTAAGTCACATGAATCGCTGGCATTTATCAGAATAAGCAAAGAAAAAAGACTTCTCTTTTAAACAACTCCAAAGAAAGATCTTGTCTTGGAAATATTCCTATTCCCTGGGGGATATTATTGGTTTGCAGAGAATGTTTCCTTAAGTATAATTTGAAAAATTGTCTCAAACATGAACTCAAGCTTGGTAAGCAGGTGATATGCAAACGGTGTTCTTCTCAAGGATGAGCCACTCTTTAGTATAACTATTTTAAGGGTGAGCATAACCCCTAGGAATTGAAGATGAATTTGAAATCAGCAAGTTTAGTAGAAACCATACTGTGAGAATGGCTTAATTAAAGCACGGCTGTAAACTAACATTGTTTATTCAATTAAAGAAGCAGGTGCAGACTAAGTGAATTTACTTATATGCAAAACAAGGGAAACTAAAAGATAAAGAAGGTGAAAAAATTTACATAAGGGGAGCTGATTTAATAAAGGCCTAAGTGAAGCAGACCATCTGGATGAAGTTGCAGAAATTGTCACAAATCAAGGCAATTAAAAATTGCAGAACAGAAAAAAAAACCAACCAACTCCTTACTGGCATGTGACAGACAAGGAAAGCACAATCCAGGAAAGCTAGAAGTATATAGCTATAGAAGCAAAAAATCAGTAAAACTTCTTTGAGTTCTAAAGGGAAACATACATATATGGACAGCTGCTCAGGGAATGAAAACAAACACAACAAATGTCCTTTGCTTTTCCTGTATTTGTGCTTAGCATTATGAATAATTAAAAATTAAAACTTCCCCTTCTGTTCATTATTAAACTGAAACATAGTAAGATGCTAATGTTAATGTAGTCCTCTGATTTTATCTGACTGCAGTTTTTAACTACTTCTCTCTCAAGCCAGTCACTGAGAGCGGCACTTCAGGAAGGACCAGTGGAAAGTGTCCAGCTTGGGAAGGAAGCCTCCTTTGCAGTGACACAGGTTGGGAGTGCCTGGCTGGAGAGCAGTTCTGCAGGCAAAGCCCTCGGGGACCCTGGTGCGCAGTGAGCTGATTGTGAGCCTGCAGTGGCCGTGGCTGTGATGAGCACCAAGGGCATCCTGGGCTGTGCCAGCAGGAGCACAGTTAAGGGAAGGGATCCCCTCCCTCTAATCAGCACGCGTTAATCTGCAGCTACACTACTGCCCAGTTTGGACCCCAGGAAACAGAAGCTGATAAAGGGAAGTGTATTCAGCACAGGGCTACCGAAATGCCTGGGGCTCGAGCAGCTGCGCTGCCGGCGGGGCTAAGGGAGCCGGGCCTGATCAGCCTGGGAAAGACGTGGTTGCAAGGGGGACCTAACAGCAGCCTCCAGCGCCTACGGGAAAGGTATCAAGGAAACAGATCCAGGCTCTGGGTGGTGAAAAGCCTTGAGACATTGATCATAAATGAAGTAACTGTATATCAGTTCAGACTGTAAGGAAACATTCTTTCACCATGAAGACAGTCAAGCAAAAGAGCAGATCCAGGTTTTGTCCTGGAGAGTTTTCAATACCTGACTGAATACTGAAATAGCAACTGACAACATTGATTTAACCAACATTGATTTGATCCCACAGCTAATGCTGATCGAAGCAGGAAGTTTGACTAGAGATCTTGAGGTCTCCTCCAACCCAAATTTTTCTATGATGCTGTGAACATCAACTAATGTTGCACCACAATAAACTACAAACTGTATCAGACAGTAATGCACAGATAACTGAATGAAAAAAATCATTATAGGATTAAAATAAGGTACAACTTAATTTTCACTGTTATCAACATATACAAGCAATAACTTGTAAAATTAGTAAACAAATTATGAAAAGATTCCAAACTAAGTTAACAAAAAGATTCCAAACTAAGTTAATGAAAAGATTCTGAGGCAGTCCACTTCATAATTCCACCCACTGCTGCTATTTAGCAGGCACGCAAAACTCTTCAGGGAATAGAACAGTCAATGGAGCAGCACTAGAATAAAAATTTATTTTCTTTGTTTCATAATTTTTCTATTTTCATAAAATGAGACACTCTACCACAAAATTCTTTTCAAAACAGATAGAGATAGCATGAAAGTCAATCACCCAGAAAGCTATGAATGTGGCAGAACAACAAATTATAAAATCATAAACTGCTGTTAGGCTACTAATAAATAATTGCTAATTCAACCATACAAATATATAATTTAACTGTGTGTGCTTATATATACATTTGCTTTTATAAGGCTAAACAAGTTGCATTTGAGGAACAACAGCATTTTGCCAACATCTAAAGTACGTGTATTTACAAAAAAAGAGATATGCAAGACAAATATCCTTGAACTGTTCATTTTAAAACTGCAAGGTTAAACCATGTAAAACACTCCAGAGAATAATGACAGGTCAGACCAAATTATTTTCAGTGTTTCCTATTTAAGTCTACGAGAGGTTATGTGCAGCACATCGGACCTTGAGACTGCTCTTTTGAGACATCCAGTAGTCTACACTCAGCAAAGAGCACTCTCTCTGGATTTGGTATTCCTCTCTGGAGGCCAGACAGGTAAAACTTGGGCACGGTCATACCTACTTAGGAAGTACTTGAAGACTTAGTTTAAACCTGCAGGCAGGTTTCTTGTAACCTTCTTGCAAATCCTCCATGGACTATCTCAGCCATCCTGGTAATTTCAAAACTAAAGACAGTGGTGTTTACTCAAATTGCATTTAATAGTCATTGGATAAGAATAGAAATTGTCTGAAGAGCAGGGATTCAAACCTAGGATTTCCTACTTTAAAACATGCCAGTTATCCCAAATGTGGGGTTTAGTTTTCAGATTAAGACACCTAAATGCATGTTTGTGGTGGTGAGTTACACACCTAAGCTCATGCTATTACCACTGTTCGGTTGTCTAAGCAGACACATTTACGTGACAGTGCCACTAAAGATGCTTCAGGGCATCAGAGGCATCTACTTGAAAAGAAAAAATGTGACACAAGAGTTGGAGAAGATCTGCAGTCCTTTGGGGTAGCAGCTAGACACCCAGACCACAACACTTGGTTACTTTTCAAGTGTTTCATAGATTAGATGTCTCAACCACATTGAGACATTTAAATGGACAAGTCTACCTTTGTGCATTTTCATCTTGAGCCAAGTCCCCTCTTAGTGAAAAATCTCTGAGAAATAAGAGACAACGATCTAGTAAGTATTCTGATTGCAGGGGTTACTGCCAAGGTGAGATGCTCATTAATATGGTTCACTGCCCTGTTTAATCCTGCACTAAGCAGATAAGGAGAGCCCAGCTGACTGTTAACAGCACTTTTGCAGAGAGGCGAGTGTGTGCCTGGATTGCTGCAATGGCATTGCAAGGGGAACTCTCACTCTGCCTCAACACTTCTAAGCTGTGCAACTGTTCCAAATCCCTGTCAGAGCTTAAGTGCCAACTCTGGAAACAAAACCTTGTCTTTCTCAAAAAAATATTTAAAAAATTGTGTCTCCAAGTGAGCAGTTACTTCAAAATTCACCAAGGATGAATAAATTTCCCAAAATATCCATTGCTTTTCCAGTGGCCTAAAGAATTTACTGGAGAGAAAGTGCTACATTCTGCAAAGAAGAAAATGTGTCCCTTTTCCCCTAAGTTACTTTACTAACATCAAAAATAATTTTTGCCAATCAATAAGCAAATACAGTGTGCAATCTAGGTTTGAAATTTTCTTTTGAACAACAGGCTTGAAACAATACACATTTTGCAATTATTTAGATGCCAGTATCCTTCTGTGTTTTGTGTCTTTTGCTTACATACTATATTTGAATGAAGCTTTTTTGAAAAAAATGAAAATAAAAATTATTACATCAATTATGTAATTGTTAATTTTGTTTATTCCCTTCCTTTCTATTTTTTGCTATCATGTTTTCAGTCCTGTGGAGGAAGAAGGAAGAACTGATCCTCCACCAGAATGAAACAAACAAACAAGTAAAGCAGCAACAAAAAGTGCAGAATAGCTCCTGAGTGGCTACCAAACTTACACACTGATTTATTGTCCTTACTTTGGCTAAATGTACCTGATTTTCTCATGTGACTAGTCAGGAATGCTTGTTTTTCAAATCAAACATTTCTGTTGGAAGAAAGTTAGCTAGAAGAAAGAATTAAACATATGTTACCATATGACACATCAAATAGGAAGTTTAAGAAATAGAACAGGAACCAGGGTCTTAACAAAGAAACACTCTCTGGGGAGCCAATTCACCATCAAAGTAACCCACTTCCTAGATATCAATGTATTTTACATATATATAAAGCAAAGATTTATTAAAAAAATAAATGCATTCAAATTAACAAGATAGTGGTGTTTCAGAGAATCTTCCTGACATAAAAATTGATCTGACAAGTTCAAGGGGAAGGACAAGGACTAATGCTCAAAATTTTTTGAATTTATAGTGAATATATACTTCTAGGAGACATAATGAAACTAAAATGTTTATCTAATAGAAAAAAAGAGCAATTGGTCATAATAGTTATCATTTAGATTTATTGACGACTATGGTTCAGTTAAGATATTGAGTTCACACTTTAAATATGTTTTATGATAATTTCTGTAAAAATATATTACTTTAATTATAAATATGAATATAATACCATCACACAGAAAAAAAAACCCCATTAAATCTCAGATATGTAAATATACCAAAGGGGATTTTATCAATACTCATTAATTTTGAACAGAAAGGTTTAAAGCAACTATTACATGAGTTACAGTTCTTCAGATTAGATCTCTGAAATCATTACTCAACTCAGAGTGAATTAGGCCTATTGTACCTAAACTTGTGCATACACAAGTAAAGCCGACCAGTATACAATGAACATAAGAAAGTAGTGAAACTGAGCACCAGATTTTATTTTGCTCAAGTAATGACTCATTTGATTATCAGTAAGGAAGTCTGTCCTGTAAGAATTTCTACTAAGTTACCAAGTTTAAAATAAACATTTCTATTTCAGCCAACCAGACACTGACTCTAAATTATGGAGAAACCACACAACTCTTAAAGGACAAGCATTAGTCTCCTAACTTGGAAGCTCTACACGCAGATTATGACTGTACTTTAAAATTCATAGTGTTTATTTTAAACAGCACCTGAAACCAACTTTCTTTGTTCCATTTTCACTGTGTGCACAAACACCAACACACTGTTTTCTACTATAAGAAACAGCATTTATTGAAAATGACACCTGGATTATTAAATTTTTTCTGTATTCAGAATTGGAAATAAATTGCATTATCTCCAAAACTGCTGTATAGAATAGTAGTTTAAAGTAAATGTTTTCCAATAAGGATAATATCCCTGTCTGGCTCAAAAATTTTCCAATGCAATCCCACAACAAATGCACGGTTAAAAACTAGGCTGCTTCTTTTAATCAATTTGCATTTGACCTGAGCTCAAAAGAACACTCACTCTCCACAAATATAAAGAAAACAAAGGGAATTCATCTGAGAGATGAAGAATAATTTGATCAAGGTTCTTCAGAAATTTGATTTTTTCTTCTCCTCGATAGTCTGAGCTTGAAATGTTACTTTCTTCTGTCTCATTTTGAAGAAGTTGTTCCAGAATCGTGCACAAAAAAAAAATATTCTCATACTGGGTGATGTCATACATAGACTGGACCTGGGAACAAAGAAAAATCAGTACATAAGTAGAGTGTGAAAACATTTCTGCAGCCTAACTTTTCAGATGACAGTTTAAAGACTACTGTTAAAATCTGCAGCATTATTTATATAATCAGGACACCTATACACCTATGATTACTTCTAAAAATGTTTTCCTTTTTGTGGTAACAGTCAAACAACTAACACTGCACCACACCACCAAGTGTGATGAAAAGCCAACATAACCTCCTCTTCATGAGAGAGTTTGCTTTACCTAATTATCCACAGGCTGTGACATACCACAGTGATGTATAGAAAAGCAACTACAATAACAGCTTTGTTTGTTTGGGGCATATAATTAGAATTGGTGGATTTTTGCTTTCTGAGAAATAAAATAACAAGCAAAAAAGAATTTTTTACTCCTAAATATAGACAGTCATCTATTCAAGTGACACATCCAGAAAGCAAATTAAAAGTCCAAATTCTCAATCTCAATAGAAAAGGCACAAGCCAGTTCTGAGCAACTTAGAGTATTCAGCTTGTCAAATAAGCTGAAACAAGGACACTGACCAAACTAAAAAAATTTATAAGTCTTACAGCTTTATCCAATATAAATTTACCTGTCCTGTATTTAGAAACTGGAATTTTACACAGAAGCTTTCTGTACATAGGAAATAACTGGTAAGGTACAAACTTAAACCTTGAAAAATTGTCTCTTCGGAATGAAATTCTGTGTCCTTAACAGCAAAATCTACCAATGATATGAGATGATCTTCCTCTGAAAAGGGCTCCAATTACAGTAGGTAGATTATCAGAACTTAAAGGTAAACTCACAGCTGCTAGAAAATTAACTATATATTTTAGAAAATGGACCAATAGCTCTAGCAAATTTTAAAAACTGTTTAGACCTGTGGTACAAAGCCAGATGAGTCAAGGCTTCAACATAGGTCTATGAAAATGCATCAAATAATTTTACTCAGTCTAGATTACATACTGTAAGACTTCCCAAAGAAATCTACTATACAATCATTGGTTTTACAAAAAAAGTAAAGTATTTTTGATTCCACTAGAATCTAAGAAAAAGACAGCACCTGACCCTTTTTCCAGCTAAAACTGAGGAAGATGTTGACTTAGATATTGCTCATTTTGCTTTCTGAGATAGTAGTTATTAAACCTAAAATCTGTGTTGAAGCACCCTGTGGTAATGGTTTTCAGGTAGCCTACCCCCTCAGAGACAAAATTAAGACACCACAGCCATCCTATTGCAAAACCTCAATGTAGCAAAGGAGTTTTTCTAAGTTTTCTAGAAATCTTGAGAATTAGGTTCATTACTACAACATATTATCCCTAGACTTGCATACTCCTATTCTGTCTCTCTCAAACCTGGTAAGAAAAATGTACAGTTTAGAAGCTGCTGCCAAGAATTCAGTATATTCTGATATTCTTATCAGGACAGCAAAAAATTAAGAAGTATTACATTATTTAATAAACATACATGAAGTATTTGCATATTTTTAAAGTTCAGTTAAATGTAACTGCCTGATTTTGGAAAATCTCCTTCCAAATCAGAGGTAGTAAGACAGTCTTATATTCTTCAAATATCAAACATCCAACTCTAGGACAATCATGCCTATACACTGATTGTTTTGACTGCTATCTAATAGTGGGGAGCTAAATATATTTACTTTGCTTAGTAGACTAAATTACAGCTTTCAAAATTGCAAAAGTAAGTTTTATTAATGATTTACTGAATTTCTAGATAATAGATGATTCTAAAGGCCTACAGAGTCTGCTCCAAAGACTTTCAGAGTAGGGGTCATATGACCAAACACAGGCATCAACAAACTGAGATGGTTATCCCTTGTTCCTGTTTTAGCTGACAGAGGGAAGCAAGGGGTGGCACACAGATGTCTGAACATAGATGTCTATTGCCATTTCACATGCCTCAGGGTAGCAGCTGTGAGCCAGTGAGAGCACCTTAGGTGTGCCATTAGATGTCTGAGTTTTTGCAACTGAGTAGCTCCCAGGGTCCTTCAGCATGTAATTCATCCCACTCCAAACTAGAACCAGAGATATACCATGTCCTGGAACTCTTCACAGTGATAAAGTGTGACTGGAGCCAGAAGAAAATGACTGTGTAGAAACATAAATGGAAGTTCTAAGCTCTTAGTTCCTGTAATTTGGAAATTAGATGTACAACATTACAAGCAAAAAATCCTTGTTTGACTCTCAAGTGTTGGTCTTGAAAAGTCACTACTTTTACATGAGTAATCAATAAAAAATGTTTTAGAAAGACAAATTATGTCACTTCACTTACTCCCGTAACCTCAGGCTCTTCCATGCAGTTAAGCAATTATGTTACTTTTAGTGGGTCTTAAAAGGTGCAACTAATTGCAGCTTAGTAAACTATCTGATTATGGATAATAGAATCCACAAGTTAACTAATCAGCTTCTTCTACAAATACTACTGCATTAAAGGAAAAATGCTTTAATCAGACAGAACTGACATTGAAAAGAAAGGGTAAGTATGATGGCAAGGAGGAAGTATTTTTTGAGATAATTATTTTTCTGGAGACAAATGCACTTTGAAATATTGGATTACATAACCAAAGGGAGAAAAAATCAGTCTAGAACATTTTCTGGCTCAAGGCTTATTATTAACCTTTCCAATCCATTTAATAATCTGAACAAAATATGTCTCTGTTTCTTTTGTTAGATGTCTTCTGTAACACTGATTGATGCAATTACTACCAATACAAATTTATGCCACATAATTGGTAAAGAGATGCCTTTATTTTTCCCTAATGGTGCAGAGTAAGATAAAAGGCCTATTAATCTTGCCTACCAAGGTGTGAGTGGGTAGCTGTGCACGTAAGTGTACACACCAGAAAGTTCAGAGGGTGGGTCTATAAAGCAAGCCTCATATATATATATANTCATACCAACTTTAATAACTTTAACACTAACTCTGTTTTTCAGAATCAATTTTAAGGTAATCACTCTTAAAAATCAGACAGGTAAGCAATATGGATTTTGGACACTATACTTCATGAGATCAGTCCTCATCAATTTTGCCTCACCAAGTACTTGGAAATGTGTTTTGTAGCAGTAATAGGCATTTTTCATGTACCTTAGTTTTTAATTTAACTTTTGAAACTAATTTCTTATTATGATTTCTTAATACAAATAAAATTCCTAGAGTTAA
>WEIU01012765.1:0-14795 GCA_013389925.1 Aegithalos caudatus | reverse complement strand
ATAATATATAAAGCAAATGCTTTATGAGAAAAAAAAATTCCCAAAAGAGACACCAAATTTCATGCAATTATCTCTGCATTTCTTCAGGATGTTTGCTTTAGGGAACATCAGGGAGAATGAAGAGAAAGGAAATAGAACACAATGGTTTTTTGAGGAAGGAAGACAAATAGACTATAGTTTATTTTGGTGGAGGTTTTTGTTTGGGGGTTGGTGTGCAAGAGTTGTGTCCATGTAGAAAGAGTCATTATTTACTATAAATACTTTACACTGATGTAATCTTTAATGTTGACTTCTCATAGTTAATTTTGGTCATCAGACCTCTGTATTTATATTTTCATGTTTCCCCTAACTCATGTTGTTTATCTTACATATTGAGTGAAACTCCATTGTGTGTATTCTTATGGGAAGTTAAGAAGTACAGGGTCTTTATAAACCCCTTAACATCGTTATACTAGAACTCCTATCTGTAGAAAATAGAAATTAATTAGAATCATGGAAACTGGTTAATGTCATGATTTATTATTTTAAAGCAATGGGAGTAATAGTTGCTGATACCATTTTTTCCCTGATTCTGGTGATAAATTCTGCAATAAATCACGTTGACCAAAAGAATCTTCTGTGTTTTTCTTTTATGTCTAGACTGAAAAATAAGAACATCCTTTTAAAGGAAGTTGTCAGACATAATGAGGAACAGTGAATTTATTTGAAAAATACAGAAAAATCTTAACCAAACCCTTAGGATAATAGTAAATAAACCCCCAAAAGCTGAGGTAGCCATAGCTTTCAGTGTAACTGTTTTAAAAATGCTTTTAAGCATGCAAATCCACTATAAAAATGATCTGTAAAATTAAGCAAGAAATCACTGAGGTTATGAAACAGATGTAAAATGACAGTAGAAATACTAACAAGATAATCTAGCTTTGGGACATTTACATGCCTGAGGAATGAAATTTTCTCATCTAAAGTGTTTTTTAAATAGGTGACAGAAAGATAATATCATACACATGAAGATGGAAAAAGGCAAACTTGCTTGTGTCAGAAGTAAATGTATGAAGTGCTCACAAGACTTTGACACAAGAAATGATGTATTGAAAGTAATACATAGCATCAAAAATGGGAGAGTTTTAGCTAAAAGCAGAAAAAGGTATTAATACTGTGAGATTCATAATGTGCAAACATTTAATTTCTTCTTTTTAGCATTAATTTACATTTATGCTGAACAGAGTGTCTTTACAAACTTCCACAAATACTAGTTAATTTTCATGGAAGTGTTTTAGTCAATTTTCAGTAGGGATCAAAGTTTTTTATCTATTCATGATTCTGAATGAAAAAGAAAACTCATCTATGTACAAAATTGACAAAAAAATATGCAAACTGAGTGTATTTTTTTGTTGTTTATAAGCACCATAATGTGCATATTACTTATGATCCAATTTCCCTAATAATCAGACTTATGCATGAGGAACAAGCCTAAGGCAGATCAGTATAGATTTTTCTTAATCTGACTCTGTGTTTAAATGCTAGGTCAGACTTTAGGTAGGGAGATACTTGTGATTTCAATTAGCTGTAAATTTTCTTTGAGATACAACCTTCCATTCCTAATGTACATCAGTTGCAAAATCTAGACTATATTGAGTAACACAGTAAAAAAATTACTGAGGTATGATTGGAACATATGTCATAAATTCTTGAAGTCCCGTGGCAATACTTTTTGCACACTTGCGTATAAACAGTAAGAATTTGGTTTTGTTTTGTAGCTCACTTGCTTTAACCAATGTAGTCGTATAATAACGACACCACATGCTAACATCAAACTATGTGCACACTGAGCTATTTAATGCATTTGTGTACATCTTCAGCTGGTGCCTGTGAGTTCAGATTTGTTTTTTAGTGGTTCATCTTCTCAAACCAGAAGAATAACTTCATTTATATCACTCAAGCTCTAGAGCTATTACTGTTCTTAGTGACAGAAAAGCAGTGTGAGTCAAATATGTTAAAATTAATAAATCAAGTTATAATATTTAGGGTCATACCTAGGCTCTGTCTACATATTGAATAATATAGCCCAATATCAATATAGATGAGCTGTTTAAAGTGGCTATATGACTTTCAGCATCCTTAAATATTGCTCAAGACTATTAGTTTGGGTTAAATGTAGTGCAGTCCTTTGCCACTACCATGAGTAATGTTGGAAGCTGTTTGTCACTGGTTCAGACCTTTCTGCATTAGCTGTAGAAACAAATTCCATAGAAATAAAATTCTGTAGCTGTGGAAACAAATTTCATGTACATTATGAGCAGAATACTAAGTTGGTTTCTTCCAACAGCTATGTAGTTTGCATGCACCAAATTCATTCTTCAAAAACCAATGAATGTACATTCACTTCAGAACTATGCTACAGCTCCAATTCAAAACATCCAAGTAAACGTAGTTTTTCTGGAATATTCATGTAAGCCATTTCTGAGCATATTAGCTGTTTAAGCTAAACAACAAACACAGTAAGTTTAGTTTAAAAATATTTTGCCCATGATGTTACTAATGGTATAGAACTAACATATCTCTCCCTTTAAAAATTTCCTATATTTGATTACGTTACAATGGGAATAATAATATATATTTTATTATGTTGTATTTTGATAGGCTGTGATCACTGAAATTTAATATACATAGAGTATGTTTATAGCATATTATTAGCATGTAGAGGAGCCACAGTAGGTCTTTTATCAGGTATTACTGCATGTCTTCCAATCTAAAAAAAACACCAAATTTGAGATGAAGGGAGGGAATTGACTTTCTGAGCTTCTCATCCATCACTGAGACAAAATTCCTTTTCTGTGCTGAGTAGCTTTTAACTTTTGATAGAAACTTTAATGGGCAGAGGGAAGATGGAGCTGTTTCTTGGGTTTCTCACTGAAGTACATCCTGAACACATTTCAGGACACTTCTTCAAATTCTGTTTCATTTTACATAGGATCCAGTTCGTTAATCTGGGATTTATTTCTGTGACCATGGAGGGCATTTGTGATGAGTTAACTTTGCCTGGCTGCCAGACACCCATGCAGATACTTTCTCACTCCCCATCCTCAACAGGACAGGGAAGTAAAATAAGACAGAAAAACTTGGAGGTCAGGATAAAGACAAGGAAATTTCCTACCAATTACCATCATAGCAAAACAGACTGAACTTGGGTAACATGAATTTAATGTATTGCAAATTAAAATAGAGTTGGATGGTGAGAAATAAAAGACTAAAACTGAAATATGTTTTCCCCTTCCCTTCTTCTGAGACACTCCTTCATTCTGAAACCCTCCATGAGGGTTGAATGGGGAATGGAGAGTCTGGTCTGTCCATAACAGCTCCTCAACTTCAGCCTCACACTCCTGCCCTGCTCCACTGTGGCTTCTCTCGGTGGACTGTGGGAGAATCTCTGCTCCGGCACTTGGAGCATCTCCAATATCTTTATAGAATTATTTCTGACTTTTTTTCCCCCTTCCCTCAATTCTGTTTCCCCACAGCTGCTGTGAAGTGTTTTCTACCCTTCTGTAAATAAGCCTCTGAGAGGCATGACTGTGTTGGCTGAGGGAATCAGTTAGTTTAAGTGACTTCCAAATCCTTTCAAACCTGTAAAAATGTGGGTGTTTATTTCTTTTTCTAATTTAGAGACCTGGCTGCAAGGAACTGCCTGGTAGGTGAAAGCAACATTTTGAAAATAAGTGATTTTGGGATGTCCCGGCAGGAGGATGATGGCGTGTACTCATCATCAGGCCTAAAGCAGATTCCCATCAAATGGACTGCTCCAGAAGCTCTGAACTATGGTAAGAACATAACCGTATTTTCTTGGGAGGAAGGAATTAAAAAAAAAATTTAAAAAAAAAAAAAAAAAAAATCCAAAGTACAGAATAAATCACCAGGGCCACAATATTCAAGTGTATATACATACAATTTGATTCTTTCTGTTGAATTAATGATGTTTAAAATAATTTTAATTTTAATATTTCAGTTTGATATATGTAAAAACCATAGTTTTGCCCCTGAAAAACAATAGGGCAAACAACATTAGAATTGCTATTATACAGCAATAGATGTATAATAGAGTGGTTTGGTTCTGTTGCTGACTCATCCTTGTAGACAGCCTTGTCAGTCATCTAAATGATACTTGTTAGCAAAATGAATGGCAAGTTCTCTGTGTTTATGGACCCTCACTGAAAACAGTAGAAAATGTTAATGTACTATAACACTTGGTTAGATAACTCATTGCACTGGTGGAAAATATAGTCATTGTTTTGGTTTTGGGTTTTTTTAACTGCAGTTTTTCTTTACCTGCATTTTTGTGTACCGCTAAGTTGTTGTATAGAGGATAAAAATTCATTATTTGTCACTGAGGGAAGTGGTCACACTACGTGGGTAATAGTTCCAGAATAGAAACAGAAGCTGCTGTTCTTAGCTTTTTTTGCTTTTATGAAACCAGAAAAATAAGTCCTTCTAGGTAAATTAAGCAGTGAAGCAGCAGCACATTTAATAAATGATGACATGTTTTGAATGTACTTCTCTAAACCAGTTCTTTAGTTGAGTATGCAGAATAAAATATTTTAAATTCTTCATTTGAAATGTCTATAAATATTTCTGTTATCTCTTAAAGCCTTTTTTTCAGAAATCATGCATTGGAAATCATAGATTTGTGAATTATGATTTATAGGAGAATACTTCCTCTCATTAGCACTTTTGCAGCAGTTAATGACATAACACAGTAAAGCAGGTTTTTCCTTTAAAAGGCTGACAGTGAATTCAGTTGCAGTATTTGATCCTGTATTATCAATCATTCTAAGGGATGTTAGTGTTGCCAGCATTTTCTGGTGAATGTTTTGCTCTCTTGGGTGTTTGATCCCCTTTAAAAGGTGTTTTGGGTTTTTATTTTTGTTATTTTGGAAATGCATGCAGTAGTATGAAAACCTATCCTTATAACCATATGTGGTCCAGTTGGCTGCATTTAGCAGAAAATGGGCTCTTGTGACAGCACTTTCACTTTGTACTGCTTAGTCTGTTTTTTTCTGCACAATACAGGAGAAGAGAGGATTGATGATTAACATCTATTTATTTTGTGTTTCCTAAAGCACATGTATATTCCAGCAGCTATAAGTCATTTTGAGAAATAAGCTCTCTCAAACATCCATTAATATATTCAGTCAGTATTCAACTTCCAGAATGCCATGAAAGATTTCCGTGTGTTTTTGAAGGATATTTTTTCCACTCTCTTTAAAGATATGAGTAAAACTTAATGAATTATGTTTTATTGTTTTCCATTCTAATAATAGGGTTGTAAGAATTGCACTGATTTGTGTAAGGTAAGATTGGTATTTAAGATGTCAAAATGAAATAAAACTGAATCTTCATTATTTCAAAGCTAGTGGTAACCATTGGCCAGGTCAGTCCTGAATATCAAGATTCAAAGGTTGGAGGAAAATGAGGAATAGGTCATTTGGCCACTACATGATTTCTAGTGTGCTTAGTAAGCTACAAAAAAGTTCTTTTTTAGTCTCTGCTGAATTGACCATGTATGACAAATTAAAACCAGTCACTAAAGTATATTAAATTAAGAAAAAACGCAAGTTATGAAGGCTAGAAACCAGATTAGGGCAAATGGAGTGGTTAGGGCATTGTGTCAGAAGTCAGAAGCAAAATTCAGATGCCACTGGAGTTTTAGAGAAATTGAACCTTTGGTTCTGTGTGTGCTGTTTAGAGCCATTCTACACAATTCTTGGTAGGACAAACCCCATCACTCCAAATGTCCCCCTTTCCTCCTTCTTAGCCCCACTTTATACACTGACTGTGATGCTATATGGTCTGGAAGGTCCCTTTGGTCACTTTGGGGTCACCTGTCCTGGCTGTGTCCCCTCCCATGCCCCACCAACCTCCTCACCAGCATGGCAGTGTGAAAAGCAGGGAAGGCCTTGGCTCTGTGCAATCTCTGCTCAGCAATAATACAAACATCTCTGAATTATCAACTCTATGGTCAGCACAAAAACAAAACACAGCCTTATACTAGACACTGTGAATGGAATTAATTCTGCCCCACCAAAGCCATCACATGTTTAGGATAATTATGGGGTATTTTTACTTCCCCATCTTTGAAAATTAAAATAGATTTAATATATATATTTTCTCCCTACAATATTTTGTTATTTGTGATAATAATAGTAATGTGGGGAGGACTTGGTTTTTTTTTCTAAACAGATCTTTTCCTTTTCCCCTCAGATTATGTGATAGCAGAAAATATAATTAACTGTACAGGACCTGTACTTTCTTTTTTAAAAAAAAAGCTAATCACCCATCTTGTATCTTGCTTTCAGTGAAAAGTGTTAAATTACTGGATGCCCAGCTGTGGGGAGTTGATACACAGACAAGAAAACTAATCTTACTCCAAAGAGCATATACTGAATATCCATAATTGCCAACTATTAGGCATACAAGCTAACAGAGCACAGCTGGAAGTGATATTTAGTCTAAGAGTAAACTGGATTTTCTGATGTCAGAACAGTTGTCACTGTCATCAACTGTCACTATAATTTACATCTATTTTCCTTTTTTTACTAGTCAGAAGTGGATTAGTTTGGTTTGTTTGATGATTAGAGATAAAAAACCAATACATTCACAGGTGTTGTTTTTAAAGAATAAAGACACATAAATACAAAGTAATAGTATGGAACAAAGTAGAACAGTCATGAAAAATGTTGCAACTTATGTTGAGAGTGGATTTTTAAAGGTAACCTTTTCCTTGATTCTGCTGCAAAAGGATAGGATTATTTCTAATTAGTTTTCTAATGTGAATCCATCAGGGACAATAGAAATATATGCTGGAAAATGTCTCTTTTTTCCTGTAATAGTAAGCTGTCATTCCACAAAGAGACTTGGAATTCAATTATCTATCAGTTATCTATTTTGCTATCTCTGAGGCGTAGGAAGCTATGGAACCAGCAGGCCTGATTGTTTTTTACTTAAACGGATAGGCTGCATCAGCTTTGCAGCATCCAGCCATGCTTTGATTTTCAGAAATCAGTTTCTCAAAGCACGAGAACCAGACCTTCTTCACACTACAGTCTTGGTGGTAGCTCCTCTTAGAATAAACACTGCCATGCTAAAATGAAGAACTGGGAAAGGTAATTTTTTAAAGAATGTTGAGAACTGAAAGCAGTTCTGAATGAGATGAAAACCCTGACATTTTTCAGTCCTTTTATATTAAAAGAAAAATGTTTTAATACATTAAGAAGGAAAGAAATTCTTAACTTGCGTGACAGACTGGTATGGTTTGTGTATAATAGTAGAACTTAAAGTTTGCTTATGTTATTCCAAAGTCTTGCTTTTAATATAATTTTGTTCCTTCTTTGAAATACTGGAGACTGGGAAATCTGTAGAATGTTTTATTGGTAGCTATGGCTTCATTTTGCCTGAAGCTTGCCAATTTAACTCTTTTACCTTTACAGAAAACATGGGCCATAATTATCTGAAACACCAATTTCTTTGTATGTTAAGTTGAAAGTTTACTTTCCTTTTCTTAGGGAGATACACATCTGAGAGTGATGTATGGAGCTTTGGAATCCTTCTGTGGGAGACCTTCAGTTTAGGAGTATGCCCATACCCTGGAATGACCAACCAACAAGCACGAGAGCAAGTTGAGAAAGGTAATTATTCATAGGGAGTGAAAGAAATGCTGGATAAATTATAAGGAAAAATAATAAAATAGCCAAGAAATAACATACAAGTTTTATAGCAACTTTAGCAAAAACAATATGAGGTTTTCTAAGTTGCTGAATCTAGCTCTCTGGGAAGGAGAAGGTAGGGTGGTATATATAGGCCTTTTGAAAAAAAAAGGAATACACTGACCCGTAACTTAAAGGCTGGAAGACTTACAGCACGCTGACTTTCATTTTTGTAGAACTAACAGGTGAGATGGAAAGGAGAGATTTACTGCTGTGCAAAGCAGAAGCTTGAACAGAATGAATTATTTAAGATTATGCTAATACAGGTATAAATATTCTAAACTTCCAGAAAAAAATCTGTATTGTTCCATCTTCTTTATAAATCATTTCACAGAAAGATTTAACAATTATGGTGGAGAATGGCAAGCTGGTTGAGCATTGCAAGGTGCATTTGTCTTTTACAAAATAATCAAAAGGCTTTTCTTAAAATAGCAAATAACTGTGAGCAGGATTTCAGGAGTTTGATTTATTTTCATCGTCTTTAGTGGCATTTCAGAACTGTTCCTTCCCTACATAGTACTACTGTATAATTTATAAATAGGTTCTAAGCTAGTAAAACTTCCAAATTATTTAAAAAAAAACAAATTACAAACAAACAAAAAAATTCTGGTTTGCTGTTTTACACACATTGTCAGTGTTGGTTGTAATTTTATAAGCACTATAGGTGATATTCAAGTTTCTTCTTAAAGGCCAAATCAAATCCTAGAGCCCAAGCCATCCTTGTTGGAACTTACATGCATTCATCCAATATCTAGAGCAGATGCATGCTGTATCAAAAAGGAAAAATATTTCTCAGATTTACCTATTTTAAGAGATCAGTGTTATTACAATATTCTTTAGAAGGAGAGATATAGAGACCTGTGCAGTGAGTCTGGAGTCACAGAGCTGCATTTAGCTCTGTATAGAGTCCAGTGCACATCACCGTGCACTTCCTGTCACTTGCTCAGAGCTACATGTGATAAACAATTACTGGAATCACAGAGTCAAAGAATGGCTAAGGTGTGCAGGGCTCTCTGAATGTCATCTAGTCCAGCCACCCAGCTCAAGCAGGATCATATCCAGATGGCTTTTGCATATCTCTCTGAGTGAAGATGCCACCACCTCGCAGAGCAACCTGTACTCAGTCACCCTCACAAGGGAAAATGTGTTTCCTGATAGTCAGGAGGAAGTTCCTGTGTTCAGTGTGTGCTCATTACCTCTGTGTCCTGTCACTGGGCATGGAAAGAGCCTGGATCCATCATCCTTGCACACTCCCTGCAGGTGTTTAAGTACATCAGTGAGATGCCCTGAGTTTTCTCATCTCCAGGATGAGCTGCTCCGGCTTACTCAGCATTTCCTCATTGGAGAGAGAGATGCTTCAGTGCCTCCATCATCTTGGTGATCCTTCATGAGACCCTCTCCATTGTGCCCATGTCTGTCCTCCATTGTGCCCATGTCTGTCTTGTTCTGAGGAGCCCAGAACTGGACTAGCATTGCAGATGTGGCCTCAGCCAGTACTGAACCAAGGGGACAGATGATCTCCCTTAACCTGCTGCAACACTCCTTGTGCAGCCCAGTGTGCTGTTAGCATTCTTTGCTGGAAGAGCTCATGCTGGTGCATGTTCAACCCTTGGTGTCCAGCAGAAACCCCGGGACCTTTCCTGACAAACTGGTTCCCAGCTGGGCATTCCCCATGCTGGTGCCTGGGGTGTTCCTCCCCAGCTGCAGGACTTGGCTCTTCGCATGCTGAACTCCTTGAGGTTGCTGCCAGCCCCTCTCTCCAGCCTGTCCGGATCCCTCCGGACGGCAGCGCGGCCCCTCTGGTGCATCCGCCGCCCTCAGCCCACAGCTCAGTGCCGCCCGCAAGGGCGCACGCACCACGGCTCAGGGTGCGCCTGCTCCTCTCCGCAGCGTTCATGAAGGTGTCACACAGGACTGCACCCCGTACTGACCCCGGAGCTCCACTCAGACTCTGTACCCTCATCACTTCCCTTCAGGGCTCGCTCTTCAGCCTCAGTTTTCAATGCACCTCCCTGTCTGGTCATCTAGCCCATAAATTCAAAGGTGTCTTTTGAGGATTTTATAGTGAAATCCCTTCACACACCAGGCCACTCATCTCATTGAAGAAGTTTCTCACATTGATCAAGCATCACTTGCTCATAGTGAATCCATGCTGACTTTCTGCATGCTTACTCCTGATGATTTTCTTGTACTTCAGGTTCCTGGAAATCCTTTCTAGCGTTAGGTGCTCCATCACCTTCTGGGATCAAGATGATGCTGACCAGCCTGCAGTTCCCTGGGTGCTCTGACTTGGAGATAGGCATGATATTTGCTTTACTCCTGTCTTTGGATACTCTTTCCAGTAGTCAAAGTGATGTAAGAAAAATTATTGGGAATGGTGTGGCAGTGACATCAGGCCATTCTCTCAGCACTCACAGGTGCATCAGAGCCCTTAGGAATGCACGGGTGCATCAGAGTCCATCAGACTTAACTAGCTGCAGTGTGCTTAGGTATTCTCTGACCAAGTCCTGTTCCACCATGGGTACATTGTCCATGTTCCAGCATTTCCCACTGATCCCTGGAGCTTGGGATTTCTGAAGGCTGGTCTTGATAGTAGAGGCTGAGATGTAGAAAGCATTCAGTACCTCAGCCTTGTCCCTGTCCTGTGTTGCTGAGTTGCTTGTCTTTGACACCCCTGGCCAGATTCAATCCCTTCTGGACTTTGTCTTTCTTAACTTCATCCCTGGAGGCTCAGACAGTATTTTTGTATTCCTCCCATTACCTGATTTTGTGTTTGATTTTGTCCAGGAGCTCCCAGTTCACACATAAAATCCTCCTGGCATTTTTTCCCCAACTTCCTGCTCACTGGGAAATTGTCTTCACTGCTGTGAGTACACTTCAGTGGTCCAGGGTATTGATGATATGCCTGAATAGCCACTTACCTGTGACTTTTGAATGATTAGCTGTTAATTTACTTAACTGATTGTCCATTCTCCTGCTCATTGCCAAGTCAGAGAACTCCTTAGGCTGATGGCAGCAGAGATGTGTGGAAGCCACTTCCTATCTAAGCAAACCAGAAGAGAAAGAGAGTTAAGGGGGAAAGATACAAAGGTTAAGAAAACAGAGGGAGGAAAAATTAATTACTAAAGTGGGGAGGAACTTCCTTAAGGAGACAAAAAAGGGAAGAAATGTGAAAATAAAAGTTGATACATCTTCAAAAATACCAAAGAAATTTACTCCCATCTTAATTTTTATTATCAATTTCCTCACTGGGGGGAAGCAAGGAAATACAACTGAAAACCAGAGGATAATTACTTCCTAAGATACAGGAAGGAAATCTGTGCAAGTTGCTGCTATTAGGGATGAACAGTGAACTGGCAGTTTAGCAGGCCCCAACTTAAATGTCACTGGTGCCTGAGCTTTAATTAGTTTCATAATTATCTCTCATGTATAGGTTATATATTGAAGATGTTCCTCTTATTATCCTGAAGATCTTTTTAAATTAAATGGTATTGAACTTTGCTCTTATATTTTTAGATTTGCCAATGTGCATCAGTTTTCAGTAATAAAAGTTTTCCCTACTTTTTCTGTGCACCAGGCTACCGAATGTCTGCACCACAAAAATGTCCAGAAGAAATATATAAAATAATGCAGAGATGCTGGGACTACAAGCCAGAAAACCGGCCAAAGTTCAGTGAGATTCAGAAAGAGCTGTCTTCAATCAAAAAGAAAGTGACATAGTGATGAAGAAGTGCCAAACTCAATGTCTGGGACTATTTTCCAGTGAAGTAATTGTTTCCCTCAACACTATGCATTTATACAGCATTATTTGCAATATTCTTCTAGGATTACTTTGAAATTAACTGGTGTATCATCTTGAATGGTGTCTACACCTGCATTAAAGATATATATTGCGAAATGCTATATATCCAGTCACAGTAGTACTGTAATTTAGGTTACATGTACATAGGAAAGCACATACTATAAATTTAAGGGACTGTGGCTTCTATCTGTTTTACAACAAATAACTGCTAGTGACATTTTTCACAGGAATTCTACTTTAAGCTGTGCTCTCACTCTGCTATCCCTGTTCTGTATGTCAGCATATTAATGTGGGGATCGTCATACATGTTGGCCTTAAAACTGAAGACAGTTTAGACAAGTATTTCAACTAGAAGCTTTTTTTAAAAAAATTCTTTCTGCATCTGATATGTTTAGGTGATACTTTGTTTTAAACACGAAGCTGAGTTAGATTCTGGATAGAAACATGCTTACTGAATGGAAAAAATCGTAATTTCTCAATAGTTGAATTACTTGTGCATTTATTACCATACAATAGAAATACTTCTGACTTTTTATGTGATCTACTTAAATCACAACTTTTTTTCCCTTCAATGCCATCAGAATTCAGTAATATATTTCTTTTATGGTTACCTATGTTTATTTTAGAAAAAAAAGACCAATATAAAGTCTTCAGTGTGCATGCTAAGAAATACTGCAAACTATCTGCCTTCCAAAAATATGTGAAAGTAGTAGGCCAAGGAAAAGAGGTTTATTAACGATAGTAGCAGATAACAAATATAATTTGTCTTAGAGGAGCTAAAGAATATGTTGCCAGATTTGCTTTTGACCCTAATTTTATCCCTTATATTGGTAAAAATTCTCAGACTGCAGCTGGAGCATGCAAAAGTTTATTGTGAACAAAAGAACATTTCATGCTTAGTGTCCAAAGGAAAATACTACTTCTGTATGGCATGAGGCAGTTGTTCAAACAACCAAAAGGAAAGAAGTATGTTTAAAGCCTCTGACAGGGAACAGCAGAGTAGAAATACTAGCCTTCTATTTTTCTTACATTATTGCAATCAAATATCAAAAGACTGGGGATAAACAAGGTTTAAATGCACCAAGAATATAAACCTTGTGTTTGTATATATATACATATAAATATATATTAAAAAAAAAAAGCCAGAAAGAATAAAAACTTTCCAAGTAGGGAAGGGAGGAAGTGCACCATTTGTTACTTAGAGTCTGGGTGCTCTTTGCAGCTGGAATTGTTTTCTAGGGCTCTGCATAGAAATAGGAACAAGTTACTGTATCCCTGTCTGAGTTCCAGCATTAAGGTGCTTAAAATATTTCTAGGAATTTACTGAAATGTTCAGGTCAAGGGATACCAGTTGCTGCTAATGCAAGTAAGAAACAGGGATTGTAAGTAACACAGCATCTGGAATGTTAATTACCCTTAGTGTTACAGTGGGATTGAGATGTAGTGAAGTCAGTGGCTACATTATGTTTTTATTTCTGTTAGGGTACTATTTACAGTAGTGCTGAGTGGTGGTTTAAGGCTATGTGTGACCAAAATATGTGTAGTCTAGAAGAACTTGTCTGTTACATTGGAATTAGTGTCCAACTACAACAGTGAATGGTTGTGTGGGAGCACGTTGCCTGCATTTGAGGTAGTACTGTCAGTATCCAGCTGTAAGGAATGGTAAGTGCTTCTTGCATTTTGTTAAGTGATTCTTTTCTTGGAGATCAGGAAGTATATATATATATACATACCCATGAAAGTATAGTGTTTGGAAAACTTGGTGGCATAAATTAAAACTTCATTGTAAGTGTACTGGATATATTTACTTAGTTCTGTACTTCAAGTAGCCCAGAGATATTTTTCAAAAGCAATAGGAAACATTCTTGTTAGTTTGTATGCTTCTAAGTAGTACACAGTCTGTGCCTTAATTTGCTAGCATGCTAATGCAAGTGCAAGTGTACTAAGATTTAAGAAATGTTTCACAATCATTTGGGAAAATCCGAGATTCATCCAACTGCGTTTGCTTACATTTGCATCCCTGGAGTCTGCAAGTAAGGAGAACAGTGTCAGCATTCATAGCTTTTCTGGAGAGTTAGTATTCTTTTGTTAGAGAGATGGACTGTTTCTTTGCCACATGCCCTCTTGACAGCAAGAAATACTGCTTTATTCACATAAAATAAAATACTGTTTTATTTGTCATAAATTAACCAGTCACCATCCTGACTCTCACAGAAGGATAAAAACAGCACTAACATTTTATTCTGAAATATTTAACCTCCATACGTATATATCACACTTCTGTTTAAATTTGAAGACTTTTTAAAACAGGGGATTTCTACAGCATTAGGAAAATTTGTTACTGAGGTAGGCACCAGTTCAGTTCAAAACTAGTAGTACTTTGGGAGAATACCAGAATGGCTGTATAGGTATAGAACAAATTTCAACACTGGTACATGTCTTTTCAACTATTTAAATTGAAATATCAAATTTTCTGTATCAGTAGTTTAACAGTTTGTGGCAGAATTTGTTCATCATGTCTGACTTGTAATTGTTGAAACTATTAAATTTAGTAAGTGGAATCCATACCTGCAGGATTCTCACAGGAGCATTTACAACCAAGCCTGCCATGCCATGAAATTTAAAAGAATAACATGGCACTAAAGAAGCAAAGCTACAATATCTTCTCTCCATGGCCTTTTGATGACTTAGTCTTGTCAGGTTAATCTTACCAGGTTAGCCAGATCCTGGTCATTTGATTCATGTACTGTGTTTATCATAGAGAACTTAACAAAGAAGTTCAGCTTAGGTCTCTTTTGCAAGCATGGATTTCAGGTTAGGTTGTTACACCGGCACAACCAGAGGGACCCTGAGAGAATCCTGAATTATTTTACACTGGTAAGTGTAGGAAACTCTGAATACTGTTATGCTCAGCTTGTAACATGAGAAGAAATTCAAAAGGTTATCACTTATTTTCATGTTAACTCTAGGAATTGCATTCATTATTTTAAGAAAATTGCTTTGATGGCAAAAAGTACATCCTTTGTTTTTAGTAGAAAATAAGTGCATATTAGCTTCCAAGTCCAGTCATCAGTGAAATCACAAGGTTTTCTAAGCTTCTTTATTTTATGAAAAGTAAAATAGTGAAAAGTATCTTGTCTGGAAACAAACCTTGCTTCGGCAGAGTGATGTTGTAGAGTTAGCATCCCATGAAGGCATTATCTTTGGAATGTGCAATTTTCATTAGTTTCTGTGAAAAC
>WEIU01012762.1:0-11104 GCA_013389925.1 Aegithalos caudatus | reverse complement strand
ACACAAAAATATGTAAAAAAAAAAAAAAAAAAAAAAAAAAAAAAAAAAAAAAAAGCCTAATTATGTGTCAACTCAAATCGACGGAAGAACTTGAATATTAATTATATATGGATTAGATCTACTTTTGATGGTAGTTACAATGAGACATTTGTGATTATATTTTGAAGAAAATTTAGGACTAAACATGAAAGAATATTTGAAGATACACTGTAATACTCCTTTTATACTCAATAAATGAAATAAGAAAGAGAAAGCTTCCAATTTGTTCCCTAGCACAGTAGTTTTGCAACTACAAACAATTTAAGCCAGAGAGATTTTCTTTATTTTTAAATAAAATATGTTCTCTTATATGGATTTTTATACATTTATATATTGTAGATGTATTTGATATAACAGATACTGAATTTAAATTTCTTTCATATTTTACTGAATATTTCAGTCCATATATCAGTCAGTAATAATAGAGATAAAATAATCTTTTGTTACCTGAACCTGGAAAAATGAAAAACTGAAACTTCAAAAATAGATCTAATAAAAACCATAAATGTGGATTTGCTTACAATTCTCCAGAATCATTAATTGGCTTTCCTCAATATGGCTTCACAGGATTTCATTCATGAATTCCAGGTAATGAGAGCTCAGCTTCTGGAGTTACCTTAAAGACTTGGGGCAGATTGGTGAGTCTTTAACATGTAAAGTCATTCTAATTCTTGTAAATTCAATGCTTGACTAAATGAAATATACAGAACAAAATGTCTGATACCTAAGAAACATTTTCAGAACTGGCAATGATTTAAAAAAAGCTGTAACTGGAACATCATTATGAACTTTGAAGTCTCATTGACCTCATTCACTCACTGAGGAGGAAGAAGATAATATATACTCAGTTTGGCAAGAAAAAAAAAATGAAAAAAATGAAAAATTTAAAATTATATGCAGTGCTAGTGCTAATTTTGGTCTATGATTTCATTCTCCACTACACTTCAATATCTGATGTTTTTATAATTGACAGAATTTTCAGGTCAATCTTCATGAAAAATATAATGAGTAAATATCACTCAGAAATGTTTCTGCTACTTTTAAGACACTGAAATGCTCACTGAATTTCCAGTCTTTGTTTCTAAAGATTCTTCAAATCAATCTTCATTCATAGCTGTGTGATAGAAAGGTTCATAAAGCCCGGGTTTTTTTCACCTGCAAAAATCAAATCTATCATAATATATTGATACATTTTTTTCGATGCATATTGTAAATGCAACTGGATATTTTCTCCAAAATCTAATTTCAAAACTCATCAATACCCGCATTTAAAATAATTTTATATTCAACTGGAGCCAAAAAGAAATCTGAACAATGTAAATAGAGAGTGACACTGTGCAATAATAATGGGATCTTTCACTCCTTTCTCTGAGATCAAAACTTATTAAAGCAAAAATGTTAAGTTTTGCTTTTTGAAATGACAGAAATAATATTTTGATGTGATTATCTCATCTTCCTACAATGGTACAGGAATATGTTTTCTTTTACTAGAGTGGAACCATATTCATTGAAAATCCATTCCCAAAGAAATCACAAAGTATCCTGAGAAAAGTTAAATAACAGAGAACCAAACTAATATGAGGGTGCAAATTCTTGCTTTCAGGAAATGATTTAAAAATATTTAGAAAGAACCAAGGGGAGAGTCTAGAAAACACAGTTTGCTATTTGAACTACACACACACCATGTTTTCATTTTTTGTTTAACTGTTTGTTGAAATACTTCTCTTTGGGTGTGTATGCAATGCTAACTCATAGTGTAAGGCTTACTGGGTGACATTGTTCACATGCATTTTTATAAGTGAACAGTTTTTTTTTCTTTCTGTATTGTGGGAGTAAACAAAACAGAACAAAAATGAAGTATTCTTAAATTAATTTTCATGGTTGCTTTTCATGAGCCAGTCTCCACACAAAATTGTTGAACCATAGGAAAAATATTTAAAAGCTAGTTGCTTAGACAACACCCTCTTATATCTACAGTCTGATGAGAAAACAGCTAATTCTTCTTGTTTCAGGTAGAACATGGGCATCTTTTACTACATGAACTAATTCTCAAGAAAGACTTCTGATGGTAAATTTCACATGATTACTATAGTCAGGGAAATCATTTATTCTGCATATATGTTTCTGGTACATGAGCCTTGATGTTTTAGGCAAGTTTTAAAATTCATTGGTACATATGCATGCATGTCATACTAGACACTTTAGCTTTATTACACATTTTCAAAAGGTACAGACCTTCCAAAAAAAGAACAGTGGATTTTATCATATATGTACAAGGAATACTGACTGCATTTCATATATGCATGAGATCTGGAGCCTACTAGGTGATGGTTACCAGTGATTGGTAAACATAACAACTTGTTGGTACATTACACCTTTATACATAAAAATGATCAGAATGTATTATTAAGTCTGTATAAACAAAACTTAATGAAATATTAAGTGCGATCAGGATATTTCAGGATATGTGTATGCTGTAATTTCCATTTAGAAAATCATAATAATTAATAATATAGGATTAATATACCGCTGATATAGTATAGAATTAAAGATAGCTTACAGTGCAATGAAATTGTGTGTTTCATTTTTATCTCAACATAAATACTGTTTATAACTGGCAGAAAAAAGATCCCAAAACCTTCTCACATCTTCAGTGCTCATAAGTACATGGGATCTTGAATGAACATGTTCTTTGACAGGAAACACCTTTATCAACAATTTCCTCTAACCATGGATTTGAAACAAAACTCATTAAAGGTTTTTTTATCTTTTTTTTTTTCCTATTTTTCCATTGATTTAAACTGGATGGCTGCCAAGGTGTGGAATCAGCATGCTAAAATCCAGCAGGACAGGAAGATGAATTAAATAATATGCAATTTAAACAGACCCACTGTGCTGAATCAGTTCTGACTCAGAAGGAATAGTACTGAGTCACCAGAATCAGTGTGTTATATTGTAGGAAGTTTCTAATTTTGAAAATTGGCAAAATTCAACCTTGCACAGAGTTTAAAACATGGCAAGAACAAAGGGCTACATAATGTAGCTACAAGCCAAAAAAGATTAATATATAATAATATAAACAAAGAAAAGCTAAAAATCTGGAAAAGAGGGAAACAGAACTTCACAGTGGTTTGAAAGAGCTGATATCTGAAAACTAAATCTTCAAGGAGGTAACTAATTTCTTGTACTACACATAGGAGAAATTATTTAGTAATTATTTTCCAATTTCGGAATAAAATAGTGAAGTTCAGTGTTTCTTCAGTTTTCTCTTCAGTATGTTTTTAGGACTGCTGCTGTTTCACAGATGGGCCTACTTCACAAAGGTCTGCATGCATACATGTTCTCTCTCTCCTGCATGTACATACATGTAAAAACAGGTCATCCATAGTGTCTGCAGAACCACAGAATCCCAGAATTAATCAGGTTGGAAAAATCCTCTGAGATCACCACATTCAACCCGTGACCATACATCACCATGTTAAATAGACCACGGCACATCTGGGTGCCATATCCAATCTTTCCTTAAACACCTTCAGGGACTGCTACTCCACCACCCCCCCTGGGCAGCCCATTCCAATGCCCAATTACCCTTTCTGTGAAGAAATTCTTCCTAATGTCCAACCTACATATTCCCCAGCTCAGCTGAAGACTGTGTCCTCTTGTCCTATCACTGGTGATCTGGGAGTAGAGACCAGTCCCCACTGGATACAACCTCCTTCTAGGGAGTTGTTGACTGTGATAAGATCACCCCTGACCCTCATCTTCCTCAGGTTGAGCAACATCAACTCCCTCAGTTGTTCCTCATAGGATGTCCCCTTCAGAGCCCTTGTCAGCTTTGTTGCTTCTCTGAACACTCCAGGACCTCAATGTTCTTCTTTCAGTGAGTGGCCCAGAACTGGACACAGGATTTGAAGTGTGGCCTCACAGTGCTGAGCACAGGGGGACAATCACTGCCCTGCTCCTGCTGGCCACACTATTGCTGATACAGGTCAGGATGCCATTGGCCTTCTTGGACACCTGAGCAAACTGGTGACTCATGTTTAGCTGGCTGTCAATCAGCACCCCCAGGTCCTTTTCTGCTGTGCAGCTTTCCAGACACTCTGTCCTCAGCCTGTTGCACTGCATGGTGTTCTTGTGGCCAGGCCCCATTACTGTCCAGGTATAAGATGGGTTAGCATTAGAGAAAAAGGAAAAAAAAAAAGCCATGCAATTAGCTAATATATTTACCCTCCAAAAAGTTCTACAGCACTGTAATGTAATAGATCACAATGTCTGCTATCAAAACATTCCAACAGACAACAGAAAAAAAAAAAATTGTTCACATTCTTGAGAAACATATAAGAAAGGTATACAAATGAAAAATCTATTGCATAAAGTAGAAACAGATCAGGAAAGTGGGCCAACATGTAAAAGAAAACTGATTCCTCAATAAAATTGAATCAAAAATGGATAGTATAGAAACAAACATTGGGAAAAAAAGAAGAAATAGAAAATCAGGAATATTTTAATTCTAGAACAGGAAAAAAGCAACAGAAGCATCTGGTATGATCAAAATAAAATCAACAAGAAGTGACATATGTTTTATGAGCCTGGATTGCACAAGATGAGTTCATGTGAAATGTTTTCCTTTGTGATTGACCAGATACTTTGCCCTATAGTGCTTTTGCATTCTTTGCTACTGAAACTTTTCCCTTCCCATTTGTGGGCTTGGAGGGTTGAGTATTTCACATAATTAGTAAGTGTTGTCAAGCCAGAGCAAAGCAGTGCAGTAGCTGGCTGACTGCCCAGAAGTAGAAAGAGAATAGTAAAATCTTGCAAACAGGACATGAAGAGAAGTTAAACAAGAGACAAATCCTCTATTTTTGGCACATACTCAACTTGGCAAACTGGGAAATTACAGATGGAAAGTGAAAAAAAAAAAAAAAAAGTTATGAAAAACTAAAAGTAAGACATGCAGTTGGATAATTTTTAAAAATTCATCATTCCATCAATCTTCAGATAGCACATACAACATATGACATAGGACATACTAATGAAAATGAATCCCTTCAAACTGGAAATTTCTGATATAAGTAAGCCAAACATATCAGTAAACCCATTACAGTCATACTGATTCAGTCTATTCAAAAGAAACAGGAGTCAATTTGATTCTAGGTTGATGGAGCAGCAAAGGAAGAAACATGGGTATGCCAGCTCAAAGCTATAGTTTAAAAACTTTTTAAAATAAATTATGTAAACAATAGAAAGATTTGGAATGTGATTCAGTTTTTGTTTCTAAAATATTTTTTTACCCTGGACATCAGTATAGAGATTGACATTCAAAATTGTATTGAAAATTTTGGGGGAAATAAAGTTTCATTTTGTCTATTTTTATTGCCTCTTTGAATTTCTCCCTCTTCTGTAAGGTTGTGAACTTTTTTTTCACTTACTTCTAATAAGAAACTACATTATAGGTCTGCAACTTCTGATTTATCCCCAAGTGCAACCAAGCCCCATCAGTAGGCTGGGAAAGACAATGAGGATAAAACTGAGAGAATTATTGGATAGAGATAAAGAAAAAATAAGTAAAGCAAAGTTGTGCATGCCAGCAGTGCAAGAAATTAATTCCCCACTTCCCATGTGCAGCCGCCAGATGTTCAGCAGTCTCCAGAAAAGCAGCAACTAATGGTGACTTGAGAAGACAAACATCATCACTCCAAACATCCCACTCTTCCTTGTTTTTCCTCAGCTGTGTATGCTGAGCATGATGTTGTGTGATATAAAATATCCCTTTGGTCAGTTGGGGTCAGCTGCCTCACCTGTGTTCCCTCCCAAATTCCTGTACATCCCCAGCCTCCTTAATGGGCATAGGTGAGAGGCAGAGGTCTTGACTCTGTGTAAGCACTGCCCAGCAATAGCTAAACCATGGCCCATACTAGCCACTGTGGAGAAAATTAACTCTGCCACAGTAAAAACCAGCAGAAGTTTATTTTGCAGACCACAGAATTATAGAATAGTTAGGGTTGGAAGGGATCTCTGGAGATCATACTTGAAACTTAGAGTGTTGCCATTATGATATTTTGTCTGACTATCTAGAAATCTAGGGATAAACATAAAGTGTAACAGCTCTGGAATGTATTTTCTTAAAGCAAAGAAGGAGGAAAACACATTTTAGTGGCCTAATATATACATTCCAGACATAGGAGTGTATCAGAGATAAGAGCCAATGTGTTGACAATAAAAGAGTTGTTAGTTCATAACCTGTGATGCCACTGTGAATATCATCAATAAAGCTGTAAAAGCTGAAAGAAATAGATCAAGGAAATTGAGATTTTCTGTACAGGACATGTACAATATGTGAATTTTTCTCTTATTTTCTCCTATTTTCTCCCCAATTTGTTAACTTTCCAGTAAAAATATCATACAAAAGTCACATGTACCTGACCCAACAAAAAACAAAACAAAACAAAAAACAAGAACAAAACAAAAAAAAAACCCAAATACAAAACAAAAAAACCCCTCAAAATGTCTTTGAATGACCGATTGTCAATGAATGCATATTGTCCAGAAGCTAGATTTGTGTGACCCTTTCTGTGCTTACTTGTAATACAAGTGATGTCTGTGGCAGTACTCTGTTTTAATAACCTCAAAAAATTTTGGTAGCTACTTTTTTAAGTATACAGATTACATCAGTCTATAACATAAATATTGATATGAATAAACTCATTTGATTCAGAAGTTATCTAAAGCAACTGACAATTTATTGAAAAACTCCATCTGTGTCTGAAATTTGTGATTGAATTAAATTGTGCATGTTATAACTTTACAGCCTCCCATGCTGTGAGATGTATATTATCTGATTGGACAAACAACTACCCAATATAACATGAGAAGGGCCTCTCATATTACTCTCTAAATTGCTTAATAGCTACTATAAATTGTGAAAATATTTCCTCTTTTGATCTGCTATTGTCTGTTTGTTTATTTGTTTTTAATTAAAAAAAATCCAAGATCACCAGCAAATTCAGAGAAAGGCATTTCTGAAACACTTGCAGAATCTTGGCATATGTTTTGATTCTACTCTGTCTGGTTACATTAGACTGTGTAATAGGGTGAAGGTTTTACCTACTATCACACTCAGGAGATTAAGCACAATATGGTCCTTCCATATGGTATTTTTGCCTAAAAACCAATGAGATTAGAATGCCTATGCTGAACATCACTCCATATGTTCATCAGAATAGACCATAGGTCTTGATAGAACTAGGGATTTTTTAAAGATTTAAATTAATATCTTTAACAGTGCCTCAGAAGCATCCCAAGCACTGCCAATAATTATTGTGTTTCATCCTCTCCCTGTTCACAATTATGCTATTATGTGTTATGTTAATAGCTATTTTGTTTCCAGTAAGAATTTTTCTTTGTTATATTAACATAATTATTTCACTTCTATATTGAAAAATTTATACTCTATTTAGGAAAAATAGCTAGTTTGCACTGAAACATATTGTACACTTAAAGCAGAAAAAAAAATTAATTCAATAGTTCACACTGTGGTTTTTTGCAAGGTATTTCAGCGGTTAGTAAACTGAAACTTTGCAGACACATCTAATTTCCTGCCTAATATTTTTTACATTTAATCTTGATACTGAAGTCACATGTCAGCATCAACTTTATCCCTATGATTTATGGAATTAGAGAGCAAAGATATCATGGATTTTGGAAAACATATGTACAACCTCAGTAGTAATATTCACAGTTCTCCCACATAGGAAAATTCCTTCTCATCCTCACAGCCTTGAGTAAATAGCAAATCTTCAAATGTGAAAATTATTTTCTTAGCATTTTTGATTGTCCGGAAATTTAAGAAAGAAAACACAAAAACCTCCAAAAAACTCCTCTCTTTTCTTCTGTCTTAGATGAAACACAGATTTTTTCCTTTTCAACTGGCCTTGGAGTGAAACCATATCCTGAAGGTAAGGAGGCTGAAAATCAGGATAGAAAAATAACAAAGAAGACAGTCATATATTTTGCTCAAGAAAGAGAATCTTTACAGACCTTAACTCTGAATAGTTTATATAAGGTATCAACTTAAAGGAAGTTCTATCATTATATTATCGAAGTGTTTGTGCATTTGTTTTTTATTTTTGTTTTCTTTCTAATGAGGAAATTCTGTTTTCTTATTGCTCATGATTGTTTATTGTTGTTCTCTCTTAGATGGACTTTTCTCTGACTAGATATTGGATAGAGTGGTGGCTTCTCTTCCACTATGTCTTAATGAGGTTAGTTTAGGATACAATTGGTTAATACTCTATCATTTCCTTTAACAAGGAGCATAAATATAAAAGAACACAAGATACCACTGCCATTATTAATACTAACTGTAACTCAAAATGCATTTAGATGTTTTAAATAATATGTTTAGTGATTTTAAATAATATATTTAATGGTTCCTTAAAAGAAAAGAAAATTTAATATTTATTTTGGCTTCTGGTTTTCTGAATTACTATATTGCAGAAGAAAATATCTCCATTCCATTGGCTTAACATATTTTTAGTTTACACTAAAAAAATCTTACCTCAAAAGTGATTATTTTACACATCATTGCAATCTTTATAACAACCTAAACTGACTTCTTTTCAATACTGCTTGCATCTATCATTTAAGAGTAATAATAGTGTGGGTTTAAAAGACTATCCCATCACAGAGTATCTATCTAGTAATTTTCCTCCTCTCTTGTATCTTAAGAAGGATTTGCTTTTTTCAATTGGCTGTTTCAACTACGAGAATTCAAATTTAAATTTATTTTATTCACTCTAGCCTGATGACAGAAAATTGGAGTTATTCATGATTCTGTCCAGCAACATGGTCATTTTATGATATTTTTCTAGCTCTGATGTGTTTTTAATAGTGATATCAGTACAAAGACATTGGAAGTAACACAAAATAATAGGGCAGTGGAAGCTAAATGCAAAATCAATATAACAGATTCTCACAGTATTTAAACAGAAGACATTTCTCTGTGTAAATAAAACAAATAAACAAGAAAACTATTGTGACTTCATTTTTGCACTCATTTTTGGCTAGTCTGTTTTTTAAAAAAATTAAGTATTTCTGCTCCTTCTGTAGTGTTATCAGATTATGACAACTCTTCTTTGAGACCATTTATATTACTGTAGTGGAATAATACAGATTAATTAGTATTATTTATTACAGTCAAGTTATGCCTAAATTCACACTGATCAAAGTGTAACCATACCTTTTGGAGCAAGAAAAGAATTGTCTCAAAGGTTTTATTTAAAAATCACATTCGTATTTTGTTAATGACCTTAGCAAATCAGAAATTCCTCCACTTACTTACGAAATACATTTAGAACCTGCAGGTAGAAATAAATCACTATAAATAGTAGTAAAAAAAGAATTTTACAGTTTGGGCTCAGTCACTATTTTAGTGTGTAATTATCCTATGTTTGTGGCGTGATAGGGAGATAAGCATTGGAATGTTACCAGTTAAACTTAGCATGATTTTTTCCTAGTGTGCAGAATCATTTTGCTTCCTACCTTGGTTTACAAACCATAACTGTGGAAATGATATTTCAGACTTTTAGGACTGAGATTCACAGATTCAGAATCTCAGTTAATATATAAGGATTAGTATTTTGCTTTAATTCAGCAACATGTTTAATCATTATTTTAGCTTCAGAGACTTCTTTGAGATCTCACTGTCTCTATGTGTATGATTTTAAGTATGTTGTCTTAAAAATATAAATAAAAATAGAAAATTGGAAAGCCTTGTAAAATAAGGTTTCAGGACATGCTTTTGATCCTAACAGGAAGAATTTTGGGGTTTAACTGCATCTGAACTGTTAAAACTATTTCACCCCTTATGTAAATTATACACCAAAATAAAATATGAGGGTTGTAGTGCAGAGAAGTTCCAGCAAATTAAAAGATAAATTTGGATGTTATGTACACAAAAGGACCTTTACTGTTACTTTATGCAAAGAGCCTGTCAGCATATCAAGAGCTCAAATGCTCCCATAAACCCTGTAAAACCTCAGTCTGTTAAGGAAATGGGGTCAGCAAAACTATTATAATGAAAATTATCTTAGAAAATCCTTCCTAGCTGAAAGAGAACTAGTCAAGCTTGTACATGTAGACTTTCAAAAATAAAAAAAAATATTTTAGCTCATCTGATGTGTTTAAGACTAGTGACGTGTTTAGAACATGCAGCATTTAGATTAACATAAGTGTCATGTCCAGCGTACATTTTCCTGACTAAACAGCACGAACAAATCAACTGGTTGCATTCAACAGCTTTTAAGACTGCTTGTGATAAATGTACATTCATAAACTGCCCTCAGAATCTGTTCTAGCTGCAGGTATTGGCAACTATATGCTTGCAGGCAAATCTTCTTTATCTCATTCTTGTCGATGTACACACCTACACACCATAAATATCAACAGAGGAGAAGTCTGGATTGGCACATGCCAGCATTGTTTCTTGTCAATATAGAAAGCATTTTTTAATGGAATCATACAAAAATGAAGTCGTAGGGGAACTCCAAAGTCATCTAGTCCTGCTCCTGCTCAAAGAACAGCAAACTTTGACGTTAAATTGACCTGCTTAGTGGTTTGTCCAGCTGAATTGTGGCTGTCTCTAAGGTCAGTGATTGCACATATGTGCAAACTGCAACAATAGTTAATCACTCTCATTGAGAAGCTTCTTTTTTTCCCTCATGTTTGACTGTAGCTTTTTGTCCTTCCTCTGAGCCTCTCTGAAAGGATACTGACTCTATGTGCTATAGTACTGCTTTAGGAAGTGTAAAACTTCAGTTAAGAGTAATCTTTGCCTTCCCTTCTCTAGCTAAGCCATCTAACTTAGTCTCTCTTCATGCTGCATGCTCCATGGCTCCATCTTCTCCATGATTTGTTTCAGTATTTTGATGTATCTTTCCACTTTTTCTCTGTTTGTGACATACTGGTTGGAATGTTTCTGAATGCTTCCTTTTTATGCAAACAGATTCAAAATAACAGTAAAAAAGGACTTTCAGGTTATGAGTACAATCCAGAAAGAGTCATTCCC
>WEIU01012749.1:874-23684 GCA_013389925.1 Aegithalos caudatus | reverse complement strand
ATACATGCTCAGACTTTAGAAGCTTAGAAACATTGCCAAGCTCCCAAATATGTATGCTGCTTTAATTAAGTATTGGGTATCCAAGTTTTCCTTTACCAAGACCCAAGACAAATAAGAACTGAGTGGTGAAGAGGTTGCACAGCCCACTTGGAGAGTTTTGGCTGTGGTAGCAATAACTGTTAAAGAAAATTGTGTGACAGTTTGGCTGAAATGGAGATTAAAGAAGAATACTGGAAAATTCCATAAAATAAGACATTAGCAGGAAAGGGATAAAGACCTTGACCAATGGAAATTTGTCACCTTTATCTTAGCAGGTTCTAAAAGAATATGAGAGAAACTGAGACAAGGTATTAAACACATTCTGCACCTTTGACTACATTGGAGCCATTCTTGTGCTGCTTATAGTGTAGACAGATTGCTTTCACAATCTTCTGGCAAAGATTTTTAATTGTGTGTGCACTGAGTATGTGGAAGACTGTGTTTCATTGTGTCTGCATTGCAAATTTAGAGGAAAATATGGTAGCACTTCAAAATTTTCATATTCATTTTTCAGGAATTCCCATTCATTTTACAGAAAATTCGATACAGTCCATTAAAAAGCCTCTCATTTTCTGCCATTTTTCTTTCCATTTCAGTCTTAATTCTATACCTCTTGGCAAGTTTGGAAGTTTACCTAGGCAAGACAGTAACTGAAAACACTAGTACTCTGGTGAAAAATCATATCTTCAGATGTCAGTAATGCCCCAGTATGCTCATCAGCACAAGTCTACATGTGACATTAGGCAGAGTTTCTTGCAGGAAGTGTTTTGTTTTTAAAGGTTAGTTCCTAGGTTGTTGCCATATTCAGTGCAAATTTGATACAGGTTAAGTATTAGCTCAAAATTCTGTGGAGGAGATGCTGCTGTTGATCTTTAGTTTTCACTGGTATTTTTTCTTTTGTTTCTGCTAAGGTATATTTTAAGATTTGCTGTGTTTTAAAATAGCAGTAACAGGCTGTTATTCAAACCACAAGATTTCAGAAACTGTGATGTAGGAATTTGACAGTACAATTCTGTGTTTATAGTGGGAAATGTAACCAGAGTATTGGGAATTTCCAGTAGTGTGTCCAAGAGGATTGACTTCAAGTTTACTTGAAGTGGAGATACCTTGCACACTGAGACTGCCAGCTACTGCCTGTAACTGAGGAAAGCATCCTGAACTTAGAGTCTGAAGATGTGGACTTATTTAAATACTCCTGCACCTTTTAACAGTAGTGACGTTTCTTATGTGGTCAGCAGAAATATATCTAGAAACTTTCCTGTAATTTTTTTTCCTGTATGTAAATCCTAGGCTCTTCATCTTCCTCTCTGAAAGCTCTTTTTTCTGTAAATAGCAGAAATCAAGATGATAGCATATAGTATCTAAACTAATTCAAATGATTTCTGAAATATAATTTTCAGTTAAAAAAGCTTTTTCATTAAATTAGAGATATTACTTACCTTGGACTTTCTTGTATTGGCTGACAAAATTCTGCAAAACAAAACCTAGGTAATTGCTATGATTTGTAGCAATGAAGTATCTAGTTTTTGGGATATCATCTTCAAATTTTTATAACTTTCAGACAGATCATAAATAGCATAAAAGAAACTCAAAGGAAGAATTTAAAATAATTTTAGAAACATCTATTAAGTTCTACAAATGGTTTATCTAACCTGTCATATAAATAAAGAATATATCTTTTCTACAGTGAAAAAATGTTGACCACCTAGTTCATCTGGTAAAAATAAAAACAAAAAGCAAACCTACCATTCCTATCCCAGTGCATTTATAATTGAGTATATGAATAATAGTCTTAACAAGGACTTTGTCCTTTCATTTCAGTTTCAGAACATACTCCTTTTTTCCATTTGACATCTCTATCTAAAAGAAAAATTTCTTTGGACTTCATTTTCTTGCCACAAGCTTACATAAAATAAAAAAAAAACCAAACCAAACCCAGTGTGTTTCAGATGGACTCTTTTACTCTCCCAGTATGAGATGTACTAGTGTCACTCAAATTTTTAATACAGATCAACTTTCCAGCTGTTCAATTTTTGCAAACTGCTATTCTTCATTGCTGTAGTTTTAAGTTGTGTTTGATCCATCATGTCCAAACTGAGTATCTGTGGCATATATCAGGAACAAGAACAATTGCTTTGCCAGATAGAAAGCTGTAATAAGCAAGCAAGAAGAAACTAGGTCTGAAATAGAGATGATTTAGAAGCTCAGAAGGCAGATCTAGGGTTGAAAACTACAGAAACTGCTCAGCCTATTTGCTGAGATAACTAAGTCCTTGTTAAATGTTCCTGCATAACACATTTAATTGTATTTTGATCAATGCTGACTTTTCACACATGCTACTTAAAAAGATTTTTATGAAACTTCTTGCTGGCTGTAAATGTAGCTTTGGAACATTTGCATTTAATAATAATAGGTAATTTATCCAGCAGCATCAATGATAGCTAAAACTTAAGGAAAATGGTTTATGACATAAATATGGGTTTAGGAGCTTTAGTAGTCAAAGCTCTTGAAATGAGATGGTTAGGTATACTTCAAGCTCAAAGAGACTTTGCTTTGTTTATTTTTTCTTTCTCCCCAAGGTATGCCTGCAAGAAGACAATGTTCCACAGCTACAGCTTTGTCCATTAAACAAGACATTCAGTGTCTGTGCCCTTATGATCCAGAATAAAACTTTTTCATGCTCTCCTTTGTCACTGAGAATGTGACTGTACTGCATGTATCAATTGCAACAGGAATACACTGCTTTTGGGGGTGTTTGGGGGTTTTTTGATCCTCTGGCAGTTTTCCAGCAGACATTAATGTAATATGAGAGAGGGGTTTCTTTCATAATCTTTATCTACATGTCTCTCCTCCATTATAGCCTTATATAGTTTGTCTTTTATCTGCATATATTAGGCTTACATTCTTGGACACATGCTTCAATGCAGTCATTCCTCAGCAAAATATGTTTATTTCTCAGTAGTTCGTCATTGCGGGTTTGCTCGTCCTGGGACACTATGAAATTCAAGGAAGTGTCCTTCTGAATTTTGTAATTTTAGCAGGAGAAAAAAATGCAAGAATGTAGCAACTGAACAATGAGACGAACATACAGCCTCTAAGACATCATTACATCTGAAGTCACAAGGCCCTGCTCCCCTGAAAAAGGAATTTGTCACTGAGGGATCTAGGTTTTGCTCTTCAGGTCAGGAACAGTGCTTGTGTACTACTGATGAAAACTGTCTGGGCAGCTGACATGACCCAAGAGTAGTTCCTTTACTACCTGAAGAAAAAGCTTGTGAAATCCTGTATGATGCTTGACCAGTGGGTCCTGTGAACATCTGTGGAGAGATCCTATTTCTGATGCACTAGAAATGTTATAGGGATATTTCTTCGTTTCTTCCCATGAAATGTGCAAAAGGCTCACAATACCAAAGCAAATTAATATCTCTCTCCGTTGCTGCAATAATCAAAAGAAGCTCAAGCTGCACTTGAGCGGACAAAGAAATTTATGATGGAGGGAAGTTGGTTTCATTCTGAATCTCCTGCTCTGAAAACTTGTCTGCAGCTGAATAGGATGACTTGCAGAGTGGTGCTGGTGTTTTTCACCACGGAGAGGCAAGGGGAGGTTTGTTCTTGTCTCAAAAGGCAGGAGAGACACTGCAACTGGTAATCAGCTCCTCACAGAAGGTGGTTGTTCATTGACTTCTATCCCAGTCCTCTGTGTAGAACAGCATGATAAGTTCAGTCAGAAAAAGAACGCACAAAGACAATAATCAAAGAGGAAAATAATAGGAAAAGTATTGAAGTTATTAAAGAAAAAGGAGCTAATTTATTAAAAAGGGGCTTTGTGTTATGAAAATAAAAGTACATCTTATAAAACCAATTAGTTAAAAACTGGTCAAGGAAATTAGTTAGTAATATTTTTGTGCTTTTTTCTTTTTAGATTGATTATTTTAAAACTAGTTTTTTTGGGGGGATCAAAATAATTTGTGAATCAAGGTTTATGAACCTTCTCTTCAAATAAATGATCTACATAATTTCCTACTACAAGATATTGTGTCATATTGACAAAAGTGTAGACATATTATTCGTTAATTATAAAATTTCAAGAGCTTCTAATCCTCCCAGAATTGTATTCAGGAGGTGTTGCAATCAATTTCTGTTGTTCTTGATACATTGGATTTTAATTTAAATTGGTAACTTGTTCCTCCAATCCCTTGAAAGGGAAGCTGGCAACACGGTCAATTAAATTCAGACTTCTGTAAATTATTTTTATTGGTCATCATTCATGCAATAGCACCTTGATATATGTAGCCAATATCCTAGTAGGCTTTGGGAATGTGGATTTTAATCACTGCAAGTAGCCAAGGAATTTAACAATTTAATGACAAGTCCCCCTGTTTTAATGGGATCTGTGTGCTAATTAATGAGTACAGGTAGTTTGTCAGCTTTTTAAGAGACACTGATAACTAGGCTGCATTTTCCCTTTGGGAATGTGAATAACTGATTAAGTTTGGCTTCCAAATCAGCTGAATTGAGAGAAGTGGAAAGATTGCTGCAGATTCAGAAAATTCTATGGTTTACTTTCAATAAAACAAAACCTTAGAGTTTTATGTTCAGCTGAACAACAGCAAAAATCTCCATTTGGTCAAATCTGAAATAGTTCATTTCAGGTATTAATTTTAAAACAGCAGTGCACTAATGGGAAACAAAACTTTAAGTTTATTGTAATTCAAGAGCAGGAAGCTTTGTCCAGTAACTAACTGAAGAGGTTGGAGAGGTGAGGTTAGGGGTAAAATTAATGACAAGACCCTTCCAGGGTTTGGTGGCTTTTGCAGGAAAATTAACTAACTGGGAAAGATGCAGGAAAATTCTGATCTCTGAATTCTTCTACCAGGATATAGAGCAGTAATTTGCAGTAGGCACAAAACAAAGTCAAGCTGTACCTTTTCCATTAAAAGAAAACTAATTCACGTTTTCAGCTTTCAGTACTACATATAGACATGTTCATGTCTGTAGTTTTTCTTATTAAAACACAGTAGATACTGGAATATTTCCCTTTACTCTGCTTAGTTTTTCTGTAATTGTTTTGAATGTTCTTCTTTTGTCATGTGCTTGATTCTAGCATATCCCAGAACATAACTCTCCATCTTGGCTAAGANTTTTTTTTTTTCCCCTGAAGTTTGCCTTTCTTTCATAGAATTGCATAATGGTTTGTGTTGGAAGGACCAAAGATCATCTGGTCCAACCCTGCTGCCATGGTTACTCAAAGGCCTATCCAAATGTGCTACAAGCCTCTTTGCCTTTGAGACTTGAATTTGGCTTCAATTCTCCTCACTTTTTTGCTTTCATTCATGAATTTCTGAAAACTACTTCCCAAAAGGATTTCATGTCATTTGTCTACTGAATCCTGACTTCACACTGACAGAAGTCAGGTGAAAAATCCTTACAGAAATCTGGAATGTCATTACGGGAACAATAATTGATTTTAAAGTAAAGTTTGGCAAGTCTGGAAAGCTGTAATCTAAAGTCATTTGTGCTGCTATCTGGTCCTCAGGTTATTCTCTTTATATCTTACCTCACTGCTAAGAAGTTTGTTTACATTACTTCTATGATGAGTTTTTTCTTCATGTAAATCACAGGCAATCATAAATATCCAATGCTTTAGGCTTGCTTTTACTGTAGTTTGTCATTCAGTGCTTCAACCAATAAAGCTATCCATTATGTAGGAAAATATAATCAGAAGTAATTATTCTTGGAATCTCCTCCTACAGTCTTTATTAAATATTTACGAGTGGCAGTCAGTTTGTGGGTTTTTTTCTTATTTTTTAGAACAAAATAGGAAAGCAGAGGGGGAAAAATCTAATGGCTTTTCCAGCACTGACTGTGCACAGCATTTTTGAGGGACAGGTAAAGCCTGTATTGTTCAGAGAAGTCTTCCTAACAATTTAAACAACGAAAAATTATTTGAAGTTAGTCTTTTTACAAGAATGTATATATGGAATGAACTAAAAAAGAGTTTAGAGGTTTTTATCCAAGCATCCAAGACAGCATTTGAAAAAGACCTGGAAACAGCCTCTGTTGATCCTGAAGCAGTCCTGCTTGCTGACCTTGGATGTATAAAGTGTGGAGTGAATTAGGAAAAAAAAAATGTCGGTAAGAGGGCTGAAGATTCTGGTGACTCTGGTGGAATCATCTTGAAGACCTGTGGAATATAATGACTGCTATTTTCTAGATAACTTATTGAGTGCTCTACATTTATATCTGTTGTTTCACTTTTTCACATTATAGAAATACTGTTGTCATTCAACCTAATTGGTTCTTAGAGACTGCTGCTGTCATTATTTTATTTTCTAATATCTTGTTCCTTAAATGTAAGGTAAGTAAATTGTTACAGCACCAAAATATAAAAAAGCAGGATTTTTTGGATCATGAACAAAGCAGTAGACAAATGTAGTCCTGTGCAACACATCAGCTGCTTTTTATGACGTCCTTGAAAAATAAAATAGTCCTAGTCACTCTTTCCAAAAAATGTGCTTGGGAATATAATCTATAAAACAACAACAATAAAAAGCAAATTCAGAAAACATCCAACAGCCACTATGAGAGAGTTTTTATTTTCCCCCTTTAGGTTTCTGCCTCTGTATGCAGTAGTGGAATAATGCATCTACTTCAGACCAAGAGGGATAGAGGATCTGGTTTGACAAGTAATGAAAGTTAAATTATTTAAGTCCAATCTGCATGCTTTGAATCCCTTAGCATGCTAGAAAAATCAGATCTGATTACAGACAGAAATGGAAAATTTCAGTGTGAAAACTGGTTTTATACAGACTTCTGTAAAGCCTTTGGCATGGTCCCCGCAGCATCCTTCTCTCCAAATTGGAGAGTGATGGGTAGACCATTAGGTCATTAGGTGGAATAGGAATTGCTTGGATGGTCACATCCAGAGGGAAGTGGTCAATGGCTTAGAGTCCCAACAATCATCAGTAATGAGTGGTGTCTCTCAAGGATGTGTACTGGGAGCACTGTTACTTAGTATTTTCATTAATGACATAGAGGAATGGAGTGCACCCTCAGCAAATTTGCAGCTGACACACTGAAGGATGGGTTGCCAATGAGAGAGACATAAACACGCTGGAGACGTGGGCACATGGGAATCTCATGTGCTTTAAGGAGACCATGTACCTGCTGCTGCGCATGTGTCAGGGTGATCTGTGTTATCAATACAGGCTGGGGGATGGACAGATGGAGAGCAGATCCTGCCTGGAAGAACTTGGGGGTGCTGGTGGATGAGAGCCTGGACATGACCCAGCAATGAGCACTCACAGCCCAGAGAGCCAAACGTGTCCTGGGCTGCATCCAAAGCAGCGCGGGCAGCAGGGCAGGGAGGGGATTCTGCCCCTCTGCTCTGCTCTCCTCTGGTGAGACCCCACCTGGAACCCTGCATCCAGCTCTGGGGCCCCCAGCACAGGAAGGACATTGAGCTGTTGAATTGAATGCAGAGGAGGGTCACCAAGTTGATCAGAGGGATGGAGCACCTCTGCTATGAGGAAATGCTGAGAGTTTTGGATTGTTCAGCCTGGAAAAGAAAAGGCTTAGGGGTGACCTAATTGCAGCCTTCCAGTACTGAAGGGAATTTACAAGAAAGATTGGGCAAGACTACTTACAAGAGTTTGTAGTGACAGGGTAAGGAGGAAAGGATTCATATTGAAAAAGAGTAGATTTAGATTGATAGTAGGAAAAAATTATTTTCTGTGGGAATGGTGACGAACTGGAACATGTTGCCCAGAGAAGCAGATGCCCCATGCCTGGGAGTGTTTAAGGCCAGCTTGGTAAAAACCCGGTCTAGTGGAAGGTCTCTGCCCACCACAGGGGAATTGGAACTAGGTAATCTTCAAGGTGCTCTTTCAACCCAAATCATTCTATGGGAATTCTATGATTTAATGAGAGATAATAGTCAATAATTTTGAAGTGAGACTGCTTCATGTTATTCTCATCTTTGAAACTGCCTCTCCCCATGAGAGAAAGCTACTTTCCCTTGGTTTTCCAGTTTGTTGAAATTGCTGGAGTCTCAGAGTGCTTTCTCATCCATGTATTAATGCTACCTTGAATCATCATAACAAGGTTGAGTTGAGAAACTTAAGGCTACCAACATTAGCATGCCTGTCCAAAAATTCTAATCAGTCTGCTCTATATAAAATTATATTTTGAGCTGCAGAATGATCAGAAAATTAATTGTAAGATTCAGAAAAATAAAGTTGCCTCCATGAGGGAGAATTTTGACATAAGAACACTTGGGGAGTAGATCTTGCCTTTCATCTCAAAAAAATTAATACATTTAGAAAATATGATGCATTTATGTGTAGTCTAAGTAGAGAATGCTGTCCATGAAGGTTTGGGGAGATATTGTTCAATGGTTGTGAATGTGGAACTGCATGCTGGAGGACATCGTCACCATTGTTGAAGGATACAAATGCAGGAATGTGAAGCCTCTCTGGTGAGAGCCATTAATTTCCTTATGGATTTCCTTTGTCCTTATCTTTCTTTCCCAAGCTCAACAGGCTAGTAAATCCCTGCTTCAGTCCCGTAAGGCAGAAAATCAGAGATCTATTGCATCTTCCTGCTCACCAAATGAATACTTGCGGTGTCAGTTGCTAAACATACAAAGATGGAGATTCTCAAGCCTTTCCACTTTACAGTTCTTCATATTCCATACTCTTAGGAACTCAAATAACCCTTGCTGCCTTGGGCATTTAAAATATGGAGAACAGATGGCACCAGCCTTTTATGTATTTGAAGAATGTAGGGTTTTATTTGAACTATTATTCTTCAAATTAACATCTCTTTATTCCACAGCTCATTCAGTCCGTACTGGTAAATTTTAGATCTCCAGTTTCTCTGATCCTTCTATATGTCTTTATGTTCCCTTTGAACTTTCTGACAGACCATGCCTATCTTGGTATCATGCTTGAAAGTAGGTTTCAAAATAATTTTCTAGGTGAGTCCTTACCGCGGTCTCATAGAAGAGAGGAATTTTTTCATGTACCTTTCTTGTTTGTGTAGTGGAAGACAGGGACCTAGATCTGGAAATTTACATACATTCTAAGAAATTTGATTTTGTTTTCCCTTACCACATTCTACAGTTTTCAAATTCATTATCCATTCTTATTATGTCCTTTAACTGCTTAAAGCCACTTCCAGGTTGATATCACATGGCTATTATTATTTTTAACCATGTGTATGCGTACTCGTCTTTTTTATGGTTAATAAAAACTGTTAGATAATTCTGAATCAAAGTTAAGCTTCAATGGAACCTTGCCTGATTCAGCCTTTCATCTTTTTTTTTGGTCATAATCTACTAAGAGGCAAATGTGATGAAATATTTTTCCATTACTACTTCTTGTTACCATGTTCAAGTGCACCATAGTCCACCTTAGTAAAAAAAAATAGGCATTTGATGGAAGAGGGAATTAGGTTCCCTGATAACCACTCTATTTCCTTCTTAATTAAAATGATCTTATGTATATTTTCTCCAATGTCCTCAACTTAACAGAGGATGTTTAACACCAAAGCACACTTGTACAATCTTTTAAAATGTAAACTAAGGAAAAATGTTTTTCATATTTCAAGACACTAAATCTAGCTTCATTTTTTGCTGTCATAATTTCTTACAGAGTTTAAAAAAATAAATTTGTATTTGTTTTGAGACTTACTGAAAGGAAGCTATTTAGCAAAAACACTTCAGTATGAAAGGATTTTCATTTGGCTAACACTTCACTTAAGTGGGAAAGTGAATACAGTTTGGCAAAGATATTTCAACACCTACTCAATCCATTAACTGTTGCTAACAGACGTATATGAAAGAATCCTCTCTCTGGGTAAATGCATAACAGCCACTTGCATAACTCCCTAGACTGTGCATGGTTAAGTTCTATTCATATCATTCTAGTGTGCCTGTTGCCAAAAAATCTGAGATGCTTCCAGGAAAGTGACAGCAATATGATGTACCATCTGACACTTTTTTCTTTCCTTCTTTTTCTGTTTTCCTCCACAATGAGAAAAACTTGCATGTGACATTTTTTAAGAGGAAAAATTGTATGGTATGCTCAGTTAAAGCACTTTGTGTCCATAACAAGGATCTCTAGTGCAGTCTTACACTGTTAGTGCCCAACTCCACTTTGAGCAAGTCTGTGTAAGGTGTGAAGGACAGCATGGAACCTTCATTTATCATAAGTATAGTATTTGGCTTGGACATACAACCTTACAAATTAATAAAATGTTTCCTTTTTCACTTAATCTAAATTTCTTATGTGCCGCTCTGTTCCAATAACCAAAATCAGCCTTGTGGAAAATTCTCAGCAAGGATACTTGTTTCTAAACTAGCCCCTAGGCATTTTCAACACTCAGCTTCTTTTGCTTGTATTTCATCTGTCTCCGGCAGCCATACAGTCTATTTAGTAGTTCTGTCAACATTGCTTCAATGTTGCTTCAATTGATCTAACTACTTATTTTTATACAAGTCTTTCAAATCTAGCAGTTTTCTACAGATAGAGTGATACATGAGATTTGTCTTCTATTAACACTTTACAAGACAATCAGCCTTCAAACAGTCCCATGTGATAAACCAATTAAGGTAAACCTGACAAACACAGATGTAGCAAATGCTTTTCCTGATGCTTCTGTCACAGATTTTTACCCAGACTCATTCTTCTTTCTCTTCATTTTCTAGGAAACAGACTGAAATTCAAGTTCACTGTATTCAATTTTTGAAAAATCCTCATTTGGTGCCTCAGTCAAAGCAGATTTGATCCTGTGTGTAAATCATTGGTCTGGACATTTGATTGTGTCCAGATTTATTTGTCAGAGTGAGGTTTTAAAACCCCCAAACCCTCCTGCTTCCCAACAGCCTAACAAACTATGACTTTGTCTTTAAAAAGGGAAATATAATCATGGCAACTCTGTTGAATTTGCATCTGTTAGAAAAAAACCCAGTTGTTTACCAAAGTCTTTCAGCACCACTGATGCTGAAGAAGAAGTTCTCTATGTCATCTCAGCTTGTGACTGTTCCTCAAAACTGGAGAGAATTTTTTATTTTTTTTTCATTTTGGTTAGGAGTAATGAGATTCATTGAGGACAATGCTAGTAATGCTCCCTTTACAGGGTTTGCAAGTAACTACTGAAAACACAAGTCAAATTTGGATGCATTTATTCCCAACTGTTTTAGCTAAAATACAATCACGCCTTGTATCAATGCATTTCAGTTTAAGACAACTATGAACTGGTATGAGAAAGTGAAAGTCATCTTAAACCTGCTCCTGTATTTTATCAATGTAAATGGTTCTTGAACTGAAGCAGGCTGCTCTTTTTTATCCCTTACCCATCATTTCCAGATGGCTCACTTGAACTGCATGTGGGGTTGCTGTGTTCTACAATGCAGGAAAAAATTCTTTGCTGGAGATTTTTACACATCTTAGTGACAGTGAGAAGACAACATAAGACAGGTCAGGCTATTCCTGTGCCACTTTAGTAACAAGAAAATTCTGCCTGGAGGAGGCTTGCTATTAGATAAAACAGTCATGTTTAGTGAATGGGGTTGGAATCTGTAGAAGGGTTTTGTATCTGCAGGAAACTGCAGGTGGCTTCGAGAGTAACTTGCACTGCATTTATGAAATAAGGTGAAATAAGGTCTCCACAGTGAGTCTGATACAGGGAAAGCTGCATATAGCAGGCTGTTGTTTCTTGTTGATCTTCCCACTTGTTGCCTTCTTGCCTGTAGACAGTCCACAAGCTGTGACAGCAGCAGTCATCTTCCTGTCTGCTTTCTAGGTAATGCAAGAGCTGACCTCTCAGACAAGTGGCACCATCAACACAGTTGTTGATGATGATTCATGTATTACTTCCCAGCAGCTTGAGCTAGAATCTAATCAGAAATACAAAGTTCTGTTCTTAAAATTCAGAAGCCACTGTCATCTTTCCCATTGGAAATGAATCATGGCTGTGTGTGACTGTTGCATTCCTAGGCAAAGTATGAAAAACACTTTCAAAAACGTCTTTGCAACTGATTATAATTACTCTCCTCATTATCATTCTTATCATAATGTGCTGCCTTTGCCCTTGCTACCAACTAATAATCAATGCTTACTGATGGAGGTTAAATGTGATCATTGAAACAAATAGGTTAAAAAGAGAAGCAGCCAGTTGAGTCCATACTGATATAATAAAAGAAATTACACTTAAGAGATCAGAATAGCAGCTGAAGCAGCTCCAGACTCTGGGGTTCAGTAGGAAGTTTAAAAGCCTTGTTGGTTTTAATTTTGGATGGATTGTTTCAGCAGAGTGGATTGTAAGTGCCTTCTACCGTGAGAGCAATTAAAATTAACTGGCTAAATAAGTTAGAAGTAATGACATAAGTAAAAAGATGACAAATTTTGTTACAGAATGGTCAGACAGGAGATGAAAACTGATTTACCATGGTTAAGGATTGAAAACTACTGAAAATCAAAAGCTGAATCGTTGTAACAGATTTTAGTTAGGTGTGTGGATTCAAATGGACTGTGCTTCCAGAGTAAATGTAAATCAGTGAAGTGCAAAAAGATTTAAAAAACCTTAACCATATTATTTCATAGTAAATAATCGGTGATTAGGGGTCAAGTTTTCAAGGTCATTAGTTCAGAAAGTAAAGAAGCTCCAAGCTGAATGAAAATGTCAGTAGATTTCCAGTTCCCAGAGTTTAATTGACAGTTAGGAACTACATAGCCACTGAAAATATTAGTGGGAAGCTGAAGCCCTTTTTAAAGAACTAGGTGATAGAAGTAGACATATCAAGACCCCTCTTGTGATCACCCTTAGGAAATGTGTGAGGTAACAATGTCATCCTGCCCTTACATAATTGAAAATATTGCTGCTTTAGAAAAAGTTATGCATATGATAATGGCACTGAAGAAGAATACCAGTGTTTGAATTTCCCTGTAATCTTATTGTAGTCTGGACATTATTCCCAGTTCCTATAATAGAGAAAGGGAGGAGTTCTGAGACAGCAGGTCTTGACTCAGCTGCTTATCAGAGTGCTACTTGCAAGTAAATGAATATAACTCTGTTGTGCTGAAGACAATTCCCAACTCAGTTTTCTGGCATTGTGCTAACCAGAGTTCTTTCCATTCCCATACTTCCGCCTTGCTGAGGTTTGTCACGCTGAAATTATAAAATGGTGAAGGAAATTATTGTACAATGAATACAGCAAATAACCAAAGTTAGAATCCTGACATGCCCTCAGCTGCATTTGGCAAACTCTTTTCCCAGTATTTTACAGTTCTGTTTGTGATATGCCCATTTCCAGCCACTGTGGAGTCCTATAGTGACATCAACTCTTCATATGCAATGGAGAAGGGACTACTGTCAGAATTTGCTTCCCTGGTACTTTTCACCTAAATGCCAATAATGGGAACTTCAATCTCTCTACTCTCCCTGTAATAAGCTTTATTTTCCCATTTTATCATTGTCTTTATTTAATAATTTTTTCATGTCTCTTCCTAATCTTGGTCCAGGCTTAAATGGAATTTTTTTTTTTGCTTGTTTCTTTTACTAGAATTTGTATTCCCTGTAGGGATTTCTAGCCAATTAGTCACTCAGAACACAGCTGTTAGGTAGAACAAGAGAAGATTCTCCAATTTCCCTCCCTGTGTCAAGAAGGCAGAGGCAACCTTGTGGGAGCAGTTTCTCACCAAGAGCAGCAATGCTGTCACAGATGATAAGTAAAAATGAATTCATACATACTCCTCAAAGATCACTCCTAGATGCAATTTACTGTAAAAATACAGGATTCAACTCCAACAATCTTTGCAAAACTCAATTTCACTTCACTCCCAATGGGAATATTTATGTGTAATCTTTTGTAAAGTAGCTTTTTTACTGCTTAGTATTAGGATGTACAATTAGTTGATTGTATGTGTATTTTCTTTTTCACAAACAAAGAAAAAATTGTATGATCCAAGGAAGAGAGAACATTTTTGTCAAATTCATCTGTAGGTCAAGATCTATGGCAGTGCAAGAGCAGAGGTTACTAGCAGAGGTTGTTTTAATTTTTGGAGTGGGATTGGTTTGTTGGTTTTCTTTCTGATAAACACTGCTCAAACATTCCACAGATAAGGTTTATGAAGGAAAAACTAAAGCATTAAAACCTAAACAGTGATATTCATTCTTGGTGAAATTCATGTGTGATGCTTCAATCCCCAGAGGTGAAGTATTGTCGCAAAAACCAAGCTTTTGATGAAAAGGCATGAAAGTTTGTAGGCACCTGAAGCAATTTTTTCCCTACTGATATGGGCATCAAATATCTTTTAGGAGTGTTAATAATGTTTCTGTAAGATTATTTATTTACTCCAGGCAACTTTTTCCACCTGTACACCCATACCTCACAAGTGAAAGCTCAGGATAAGCCTATAGAACAGTGGTCAGTGCAAAGGCACACAAATCTGTGTCAGTGTGTGTTTGTTCTTTGAGGTGGCATGGTAAAACATTCAGTCCTTTACAGAGTTATTACCCGTGAATCAATGACTTCAAGAGGAACAGCCACACTGAATTAAAATTAGGCCTGTAGTTAAACATGTACTGAATTGAAACTTAAAGCTGATGTGCTATACAAGTAACAGTATCCCAGTGAAACAATGACTCTTTCTTTACAAATGCATTCACTCAGTTCAGTAGGAATATCTACATCTTTATCTTAGGCAATCCATTTTTAGAATTACCTTCTCTAGCAGCAGATTTTTGTAATATGCTCATTTCTGGAGAATATGTACTGATTATAAATCTTGACACTGCTTCTGGACTCTGTCCTAACACAGTGGCTGTGCTTTGCTACTGTGCAAACTGGCTATGGCGGAAGAAGAACAGGTTAGTGTCTTGAGGCCCCCTTTTAAAATTGTGTATTTCACACTCCTCACTCATCCCATAGATGTTTCAATCCCATACATTTATTACCATGATAAAACAGAGCAAGTTTTATCCTGTAAAGCACTGGTATCTGTGTTCCAAATCAGTGACATCAGTGACAGAATCTGATTGGCATGAAGCTCCCGCTCTGCTCCTCCTGTTCCAGAATTCTAGATTAGGGTGTGGAGGCTTTTGCTCTGGATTGACATGGAAACAGAAACAGAAAGAAAGGGGGGAAGTGTTTTGTCTTTGCTGCTGCTGCAGAGCAGAATTTTCCATTCTTAGGTAAAACTGACCAGAATGAGAAAACCCTCTGAAAATACTATGGTGAAAGCATTCTAGACTCAGTTTGAGGTGGTGTTTACTAAATTGGGAGATCTGTGATAACCAGTGAATAACATGGTGTGTGTGACATGGCAGTATTTTTATTCTGCCTTTCTGTCTGATCTTCCTTTGTGGCAGGGGAGATGTTGATAGGAGTAAGTGAAGCAAAGAGCCTGTAAGACAGTCAAAAATTTCTTTAATTTCTTGTGAAAACACTCCCAACTTACTGCTTCTCTCCTTTCTGCACCATACTGTAAGCACAGATGCGCCACCAGAAGGTTATAATGATGTTACTTGGCTATGCAGTACTTTAGAAACAGGAAAGGATGTCAACAGAAAAAATTTGAAGGATGAACTCTACAAGAAAAAATTTTACAGTAATTTGCTCTTTGTCCTTTCTAACTTACTATTAATTTGTTGTGTCCTTTATAGATAAAACCTCTAGAGGTACCAAAAATCTATCAAATCCATGAACTATTAGAATAAAAATTTATGTTCAAAGATCGATGTTTGAAAATTATTGCTGCTTCTTGTTTTGAAGATGTATTAGATATTTTATCAGCTTATTTCTGATGAACTACAAGCATGTTCTGTGAAAGGGCAGCACTGGAACTTTTGCCAGGCTCAGAATCACGGAAGTGAGAGAGGATGATTTCTATTATAAAAAGCAGTGCCACAGTTTCCAAAATGCCCTCCAAATTCCTTGTTTAATTACACATTTCTCATATGGATTTCAGTTTTGGAAAAAAAGTAAAAACTGCATATGTAGTATACTTATTAGTCATTCTAACTGAGGTAAAAATTAAAGTTATTTTTGGAGATATTTTCCCCCCTAAAACATGTAAACATAGTTTGGGACTGTTTTAAAACTCTTTTGGTCTCTGAATGGTGAGCTCACTGTAATGTAGTGCATTAAACCCAGGAGAGATTATTCAATTGTTACAGAATGCTGGATAGGCAAACAAAAGTCAAGGAAATAGCATGCATTATGAGAGAAACATTAGAAAATGAGTTTGAAGAGAGGACATGTTTTTATCTGTATCTTCTACAGCAAGCAGTAGAGAAATGCCTCATCCTCTTGTAGACAATATGAAATCCATTGATGTGGAAAGTAGCAAAGGCAGAAAATTGAATATGTCATAGGTTGTAACTGAGTGAAGTTCAAACAGCCTGTTTGGATAATAGACTGTCATAAATACATCAATGGAAAGCATGCCAGCTGAAATTACAGAGGATTTTCTTAGTCTGAGAAATGCGTATTCCAAAGATTTTTTTGGTCTAAAGTTTTTTATTCCAGAAAAACTTAGGTAGTGAATTGAAACTATATTTGCTGTTCCATCACAATTTCAGATTATTAAGAATGGGATATTCAGAAGATGGTTTCTCTTTTTATATGTTGTTCCTGTCCTTTATGTCTTTCTGTCCTTATTTTTAGACTTTTTTTTTTCCTTTATTTTTAACATACCCTTTCTTATCAGATTTTCTTTAATGAATCAAAAAGATTAATTGGAAGGATCTGGAATGCGTGATAAAATCGTGATAAGCGAAACTGATCTTGGGTTTGTAAATACTGCTAGATGACATAAATATATTAAATTGATTGGTTTTTAAGGAACGATTGCAGGATTAGTGGTTTTGTAGTGAGGTAGACACACTTACCACCACCCCACAAAATGCACATGCACACAAATACATGCATACACAGCAGTCAAGTTACCTCTTAGGGATGAAGATGGTTTTTAATGCATGTAGACAAAATCTTCAGGCAGGCTAATGGAAATCATCAGTAACTCTGGGAAAGAGATTCAGCAACTTAAAAATAAGTTGAGACAAAACTTGTGATGTTATATATGAATTCAATGGCAACTGCACCTTTGGTTTGTTAAGGTATTAATCTACTTCCCTGGATAAAATTCAGGGTGGAAGGCCTGTGGGGGGGTCTGGCTGAGGTAGCTAGAGGTACTTTCCCATTATGAAAAAGGGCTGGATGAAGCAAGGCTCTGTGGAGGATCTCCATCCTTGGGAAGGTGGTTCTGCACCTGCAATGATGCCCTTTGGCAGTGCTGTGTTGCGTGGGTCTGCATGCCTGCCCTGAGTCATGAGGAGGCACCAAGTTATAGCTGTGGCTAAGGTGATCTTTTTCATGTAATGTAACAGAACAGGCTCTTTGGTTTAGGCTGTGACAAATTAAAGGCATTACTGAAGTGGATGGAAATTCATTTCGCTTTGACTTCCAGCCTGCGATCAGCTAATAATGGCTTTGTCACTAATGATTTGGTGGGAATGATTTCTTTTTTTTATAATACCTGTCATTCAGAAGCATCCCAAAGTGATCTATAGCCTAATTTACTTTTTACTCAGAAATTGCTTCTTTCACTAGTAAAATGCAACTTGGATAAAAGGTAGCAACTGCATGCTACAGCTCTTAATCTACATGCTAGAGATAGATGGGAAATAGAAGTGATTCTTAGTAAGGTCATAGTATCATAGAGTATTTTTGGATACACAATGTAAATACCTTAAAATAACAGATTTACTTTTAACTAAAGAAGAGTGGGAATTTGAATTTCTGTTCATCAGACTATGAGATCTTGATGTCAGTAGGGAATGATCAAACAAGAAAACCATCTACAGAAGTTTATAGCTTCTCTACAGCCTAGGTTCAAAAGACGAAGAGACTGCAAGTTTCTTAACCAGTCTCTTGTGAGGGCCTTCTGCACAGACAGAAGTGTGATCTCATGCAGAATACAGATAGATCTGTATATGTTTATTTGCTTTGATTTAAATGCCCATTTTTATTTCACCAGTTTGTTTGTTTGGGTTTTTTTTGACACAAATATTCCAAGATTTTTATATAATATTCTGATGAATGAAGAACCTTGATGTTCCTTTTTCACATGTAGTCACAGAATTGTGGGATGGCTGAGTCTGTAAGGACCCTCTTAAGATCACTTTAGTCCCACCCCTTTCACTGGGCATGGTGAACCTGAGCATGTTATCTTGGCCCCTGTCCAGTTGGGATATTTAATATATCCACAGAGGGATACTCCATAAGGTTTTTGGGTTGTCTGTTTTGATAGTTGACAACTACTGCAGTAAAAATGTGTTTTCTTCTATTCATATGGAATTTCAACAGTAATCCCATCACAGGGTAAAAAACCCTGTTAAGTGCAATATTGCTTTAGAAAGTTGAAATGATTACTCCTATTCTAAGAAAGGTCAACTGAATTCAAAGGAATTTTTTTCCTTTTTAGTCAAACCTGAAAGACTTTTTAATATGAACTCAAAAAGTCATTTGAAGAAATAAGAATAAAAACTTCATGGGAAGTGTTTTAGACAGGATTTCAGTTTTTCAAGAATTGAACTCAAACAAGAGTAGCTTAAAACACCATAAGATAAGAATGAATTCTACCATTGGGAAATTATTCACTCTGCAGGAGGATAACAAAAGAGACTTCAACAGTGTTCATATGTGGAGTCTTCTCTGAGAAATGAACAGCAACACTGATAAAGTCATAATTGTTTAGATGCTGGCTAAGTTTATGAAGTTAGAAGTGTGTTTAAAACCTGCTGAACTTCTTTGAAAAGTATTAGGAACTTAATAGAATGTTTTCTTCAATTATGTGCTCTCCCAGGAATGCAGAGCTTTTGCAAAGGAATCCACTTATTTAGTTGTCTGAAAATGCATTATGGATATTAAATGCAGCTATCAAGTTTTTAAATTCCGTTTTGTGGGAATTTTATTTTTCAACTGTCCTTCATACAGTAGTGGAACTCTGTTTGGAGTATTGAATCTCCTTGAAATATCTGTTTTTTGCACTAGTGAAGATAATACTGAAAGTAATATTCAATGAGTCCTTGATTTCACACTGTGGCCAAGTGAGAGAGTGTGTGAAAAGGTGTGTGGTAGGAAATCATGTGTTACTTTGGGTGATGGAGAGTGAGAAGAAATTTCATCACAGAATATTCAATATCCATGTCAAGGGAAAAACCACATCTGACAATCCTACCAATCCTACATCTGAAAGAATCCAGAGTTTTGGATTAGGGCTACTTTGTTTCTGTGTCTTTAGACAGCACTCTTTCAAGTTTAATTACCTGCACTTAAGCTATAAGCAGCCTTGTAAGACAGCTGCCTTATGAGCCTTAGGCAACTCTTAAGTTGCTGCCTTACCAGGAGGCAATTAAGCCCCAGGGAGCCACTCACTCACCTCAGTGGGTTGAGGAGAGAATGGGTAGGATAAAAGTGAGAAAACTCATGGCCTGAGATCAAGGCAGTTTAATAGGTAAAGCAAAAACTATGCATGCAAGCAAAGCAAAATAAGAAATTCATTCACCAATTCTCAGGGGCAGACAGGTGTTCAGCCATCCCCCAGAAAGCAGGGCTCCATCACACCTACTGGACTCAATGACTGCACAGGTGGTCTCTGAGCAGTGATTGGCACCTGTTGCTATTTGAAATCTATTTATTTCATAAATCTATTATTTGTGTTTTTCAAATAACCTGTTGTCTGAAATCTACTTAGCTTAGCTTCTTGTTTGGGGGTTTTGAGCCCTGTAGCTATTATCACTGAATACTCTTTTATTATATTTTTCCTGTTGACCTTCATCAGGTCCACAAACAGTGATATCTTCAAACAAGATATTAACAAAAGGTTTCCAAATAGTATATGTACTTATTATTTTAGTGTTTACCCAGATTTTGAAATTATGAAATGGAAGGTAGATTTGCTTAAAGAAAAACTCAAACCTCCACACCATCTGGAGCGAATCCGGAATTTGTTGGTTTTACCCTTCTAAAATGTTGTTTTTTATTTTGTTCTTAAAACTTGTTCAAAGATAAACTGACCTTTTTAGAGAAACCAATTACATTTAAAAATCTCAGCCAGTATTCAGATGCTCTAATAGTTCCTATTGTAAAAAAAACATTTTGGAAATACTGACCCTTCTGTAACACACTGTCAACTGTAGGAGCCGCAAGGCTTCATACTAACTTATGAGAGCTGAAGTTGCACAAAATTATGCATTATGCTGATCTTCATTATCATATTTTATGTGGGTGTTTTCTCCCCCATGAAGGACTCCAAGTAAATAGCCAAAATAAGACATTTTTAAAAACAATGTATGAAGGGCTTTGGAGTAGACATTTTATATTTATAAGTAACTAAAAGCTCCTTCCGAACTGTTATGTAATATGAAAATCTCCTGACTAAGGAAGCAAACCAGATTAAACATTTCTAATGTATTTTTCAGTAACATTTTAAAATGGGATTTTGTTCCAAATGATGCAATAAAGAATATCAAGCTACATCTTCTATAGCATGAATTTTAATATCTCTGCAAAGTTTTGATGTTGCAGATTCAGATCATAGATTCAGATCATGATTTGTTTTGAACACCAATTGTTTTTACCTAGTCCTGAAGGATGCTATTATTTTTACTCTTTGGGGGATTTTTAACAGCAGAAACAGAAACAATGCAAGCCTGGAAGGAGAAAAATAAGTTTTCAAAACAATTGTCTAGAAGAGTCCTTTTTGATGTCAGCAGTGACAGTATTTAAAATCTTGTATTATTTATTTTCCTTGTTCAAATGTTGTTCCTGACACTCTAGGCCAGCATGATATATGTGAGTAAACTCTGGAAAAAAAATAGGGGAGTTCCCAAATAAACCTGCAGCTCTAAACCAAGAAGTGCAACACCCCCTCACACTCAGTCTTCACCAAGGCTGTAATCTGTGTAAATTCTAAAGCGAAATACTTTCAGTGTTCATCAATAGTGTTTTTCACACAAAAATTTCCAAAGTCAGTGAGAGAAATCAGTGGGAGGACAGACAGGTGGAGTACTGTTGGAAGCTTATAGAGAAGGTACCCTGCTAGTTTTGTCTTCAAATGAATATTTTCCCTACATCCTCTGCTTTCCATCCATAGCACAAGAGATGTGACTGAAATGAAAAAAAAAAACAGCTTTGAAAATAAAACTTGTTTAGAATGATCTAGGAATGGCATTGAAAGCATATGCTGTACACCTACTCTGTAGAAGTTGCAGTGTTTATAGGTTCCCAGACTGTTCCATTTGCCATGCCATTACCATGCCTTCAGTAATGACTAACATCTGTCGCATGTTTATTTCCCCTGTACCCCAAGGGAACAACTGTGTGCAGTGAAATATACTTTGTTGCTTTATTTTATTATATTTATCCTGCCCACATTCATGATAAGTTTGTTACATGAAGAAGGGTCAAAAAATACTTCAAAAAAATTTGAAACTGAAAACTCAAATTGTTACTGCCTTTAGTCCTTTGAAAGATCTCCCCATGACCTTCAACTGTCCCTGGAGGAAGCTCATTTTTATCAAGGACAAACCTTTACCTTAAGGGTAGACAGTTTAATTGAATGTTTAAGCTAAAAAAAATACCTATTTGTATCAAATATTGTAATATTCAGTGAAACAAGCACAAATATTTTAGCCACGAGTATTAAAAAGACAGGATCACGTGATGACTCAAATAAGGTTCAAATAAATACAACCTCTAATATAACTAAATTCTATAGTACTCCAGAAAGAAGCAGGGGAAAAAGGAAAAAAATAAGGTTGGAAAAGCAGTCCTAAAAACATATCCAAAAATATTCCATTCACTTCTATATAAATTGAATGTTATGTTCTAAAATTTTGTTTTTGAATAGTATTTGATGTTTAAAAGAAACAATAATGTATTCCATTGGAAAATTTTCAGTACACAAATAACTAAGTAAATTTATGAAAATACTTTTAAATACCTGTTTTCAAAGAGAAAGTAGATAAAAGCAAATAAATCACTGTAATGAGATTAAAAGGCAAAGCCCTCAGGAAGGCTGTTTATAATGCATTCTGCAAAGAGCAGGACTTTCTTCAAAGGATTAGCATATGCTATAATTCTGGTGAAACCAAAAAATATTGCTGCTGAAAAACTAATGGGTAGAATTCTGTAAGAGGTATATAAATTCTAACAAAGGAGCTAAGCAGACAGAAGCAGAGTAACATCTTCATTTCTCCAGGCTTCATTAAACAAGCATTAAAACCCTCTTAACACAGATTGGCATGAAATAAAAAAAATGGTTCCTGTTCAAATAGGTGAAATCACATCCTCGTAAACCATTAAGGTGATACAACTTATGATACAAAATGGAGGTTTTCTGGTTCTTTTCAGGGCACCTCATTTGTACAGCACAAATGGTGATTTGGAAGGTATGGAGTAGAGAGAGATTTCCCTTTTAAATGAATATGAATTAAGACCCATGCCCAGGGGAAGGAAGAAAGGTGGCAGGTGAGCCACAGTTGTCTTTCTGAGTCTGTCACTAAAGTTTCAACTGAGACTCAATCAAGAAGATATTAAAAATCAGTGTAAGAGTGACATTACCTACTCTCAGTCTTGGTTGTTTCTGGAAATTTATTGGTGTGTGTAGTTCAGCCCTCAAAAACTCTCAAACAAAAGACATTAGCAGAGGAGAGGAGAGAAAAAACATTCAAGAAGCTCCAAAGTCCCCTCCAAGCATTTCCA